>MJUU01031642.1:0-10507 GCA_002080025.1 Modiolus philippinarum | reverse complement strand
TTATAAGTGTCCGTATCTTTACCGTATAATTCCGTGTAAAACCGTTTCAGACTGTTCTTTGTCCGTAGCAAGTCAAGGATAACGGCACTTTTTGTGTCATTCGTAGCATTTCAGACCGTAGCAATGCGTTGAAGCTTATCCGTGAATGTGTGACCGAGGCATTAAACACCTTCAAAAGGAGTGTCGCTTCCTGTTTTTTATACTAACAAATCTTTCCATGAAGAATAGGATCTATTAGTTTTTGTTCATCAGCATCCTTTTATGATACAACGGTTCAGTATGGTGGCTTGTTTGTGCCATCTCGCCTTTTCGTTTTGTCGCCCCGAAAAGACGATAGTTAGCGGGGCGAAAAGACGAAAAGACGACAGAACGAAATGACGAAATGGCACAAACAAGCCACCATAGTTCAGCGTAGTTTTATTTCGTACAAACCTAATTGTCGATGACATTTTGCTCAAGTTTCACCACAGAAAATGCTAGTTTCAATTCCAAATTAACTCAAGGGATTACGTGTCTAATCCAATATTTCTAGATATGCAATAAATTGTGAATTAATGCCACAAATTTTATACGAATCACAATTTTATAGCACATCATTAAAAGTCACTACTATTACAACAATGGATATGCAAATAAAATTAAAGCGTCCTGATTTAATGCAGGACAAATATGTGAAATCAAAATAATATCAATAAAGATTTCTAAAATGCAACTTACTTATGCAAGACGCCACCAATACATTCATTTCAATAGGATATGTGGTAACAATACATCTGAAATAATTAAAGCAAGATCTGTTGGTATAAATATCTACCTATAAGGATTTTTATGAAGAAAAATACTGTATGCAAAGTTTCGTGCAAAAATGTCAAATTCTTATTTTAATCTCATTGACGTTTTTTACAAAACGTATCTAGAGAAGTTGAATTGGAAATAGTAAAAAGTATGTTTAGGATGTTCGCTGGTCAATTTGAAGATATACATAATTACAGATAATATATGTTCCAGTTTTTTTTCTAGATTGATACAAAGAAGTAATTTAAGGGTAAAATACAAAAATACCAAAATTGCATACAAACTGTAAGTTTAATTATGCTGTGTATATGTTCAAGGAGAAACTAGAGGTACTGTGGCCTGGCTGGCCACAAAATGATACCCCCCACTCCCCATATGAAATTGGAAAACAGGAAGTAGATGTATAGCAAATCAGAAACTTGCTACTTGCAGTATGGGATATTGTTTTAAACTTGTATACAAAATTTTAGAAATTACTGGAAATACTGATACAAAAAGTTGTTACAATTGAAGAAATATCTAAAAAATTAACTAAGTTGGTAAACAGGAAGAAGATGTATAGCAATTCTTAAATCACTATTTGTGGTAAAGGATATCTACCAAATTTCAAATGGCAATGATTAGTAGTTACTGAGAAGTTTCTACACTTACTAAAAGATTTCGAAAATTAAATAAATCAATATACAGGAAGTAGATGGTCGGCAATCTTAAATCACTATTTGTGGTAAAAAATATTATTCTATACTTATCTACCAAATTTCAAATGGCAGTGATTTGTAGTTACTGAGAAAACTTTTATGAAAAGTTTCTACAATTACCAAAAGATCTCTAAAATTAAATAAAGTAGATGGTCGGCAATACTGAAATCGCTACTTGCAGTATAAGACATCATTTTCTCTAATTCTTGTTCAAAATAAATTCCTCCCAAATGATGTTAGATGAACTTAATAATCAACATGTTTAGGAATTGATCTCACTTGCTGATTGGTCAATCATGTAAATGTCTCGTGTCAGTTTCTAGAAATAGTGCAACCGGAGTTGATGAAATTAACACCTGCATCATTGTCTAGCGAATAACTAAATACCGAGGTTACTGTGATTTTTGCATTTTTATGACTAAGATAACTCAATTTATTGACAATTTGACATTTTTATAAAAAAAAAAATACTACACTCAACACCTCTTTCAATGAAAGGCGCAATGATACACATAGCAACAATGATAGCAACAAAATGGCGGCAAATTTGAGACTGGAGACTCGGAGATCGCTTTACGTCAAACAAATTGAGTAGGAATTAGAGAAAAAATCTCTAACATTGTTTTCCGGTTTATTACGATGATTTCTCAATTCTCGATAGTTAAATTTTCACATTTTATTGTTCTCGGGTAAACCTCGAACTTTAAAATGTGAAAATTTAACTATCTCGGTGTGAGAAATATACGTAATAAACTGGAAACAATGTTAGAGACTATATTAAACTTGCATTAACTCTTGGCCATCCATTGATTCTATTTGCATGTGGAAGAGACATGTTTGTCTTTAAATGACAGCTTGATTACAAATTAGTTCGTATAGTTATATCATTAATTTCAATCCATTAATATGATACCCCGATATATCTTTGAGATGACAGGCCCTATCAATAAAATGATAGTTCATTGAAATTAGTTTAAGATAATTATACCAAGGTAAAAAGACATTGACATTATTTTGACGTGTTATACATTCTCTCCATGATAGAAAATAAATTTATGAACTGTTTAGAGCAAGACATGAACATTAATAAAATCAACCCTTTTAAGCTGGGTAATGTTTAAGTAAAGGTTAATGTTCAAATATCAAAAAACCGTACCTAAACGTTACTCTGAACCGGGACAAAACCGGGACAAAACATTATCCAATGTTACTTAAAATTAGAAATTTGTTAAACCGGCATAAACATTATTCAATCGGACTGAACCAATTATTCGCGACACTGTTTAATAGGATGAAAATTGGTAGGAACAAGCGCTGTTGTTTTTGTCGGAACAAAAATAGGAAACGGCCATGTAAAAAAAAGTCCTATACATAGTTTTGAGAGGTGTAGTTTTTTTTATTCCGCTGAAGTGTAATATCCAGGTAAATCCTGCATTTGATTGGTTACCTTGACAGGGGATATGAGACCGTATCCCTGTGGTAGCAAAATCACAATTTTCAAACGCTTATAATAGAAAAATTATAGCACTTCTAGCAGAATATAAAAGTTATTCGGTCTTCACAGGGGATACGGGTTCATATTCCCTGTCTGTGCCCTATATCCCCTTCGCCTAACGGCTCAGGGGATATAAAACACAGACAGGGAATATGAACCCGTATCCCCTTTGAAGATTCCCGAATAACATATAATATTCTACTGTTCTGAAGAGTTATTTTGATTTTGTCCTATATATATATATATGATAGGTATTGTGTGTAATGCAGGAAAAATTGACATGTGATGCGTCCAATGCAAGATACGCGGACATGTGGAGACACTTACCATTTTGACACACTCAAACGCACTCTTATGTATAGTATATTTGGACAATGGAGTAACTTTTTTTTGTTTTCTGCTTTTTTTTTTTTGCTTTTTTCTTTCTTTCTTTCTTGCTTTTTTCTTTCTTTTTTTGTGGTTTTTCTTTACTGAAAAACATGTTGGAATAGGTTATTCAAGTCTCGCAATGTTACGCCTTAAATTCATTATAAAATTGGTCATGGTTTCTCGTCAGATCAAGTCGGCTGAGGATAATGGCACTGATTTTTTTTAATCGATATTTTCATAGATATGCAACGTCAAGGTATTACATATGTACCCGGAAGTTTTTGAAACGAATGACACTTAAAGCCCTATTTAACCTAATAGCAACATCAATATCCACGCTTCCTTGTAATCATGCAGACTTTGCTCCCAGAAAATCTTCTACTTCTACTTCTACTTTTATCTTTTACATAAAAAAAACAATACAACAAATTTGAAGTGTATAACAAGCTCAGAACGACGTCATTTTATCTTTGTTCATATTTTTAACAAAGTGCTATCCTTAGTGGTATTGAGAGACCATTATTGAATGTGATTTATTACAGAAATCGCCAAACATGCAATAAAAAAGATAAAAATCGCTTACTATGTATTAGTCTTAATTCATATTATGAGTGTTGCTATTAGAGATCATCACTGATCTTGCTAACTTACAAAACATGCTAATACCGTAGGCGAAATTTCAGAATTAAAAATCCCCCCCAAAAAAATATGCAATATACAGGTAACTTTGTTGGAAAAAAATAACACAAGTTTGAAATATGGAAATGTATACAAAAAATAACAACCACTAGCTATGACTATCAACAAAACCAGGTTTATTCAAAGGTGTTCGGGGAAGGCACGCTTAATCTTCTCCGAGACATATCGCCAATGAAAACCATGCCATGTAATTATGGCTTATATTCCTATGACATATCTTATTGGTTGTAAACTTATTCTCTTCTCTCTTTTCAACTTGTGATAATTGCATATCCTAACATTTTTCTGAATGCAAAATTTCCAATAATCATTTTTTTGCATCTTTTACTCATTCCATATTCATTCAAATGCATTAGATTATTATAACAATGGATTCATAGTTTCAACAATCGAAAATGCGATTGGCTTATTCAAAAATCGTCACCGTTAAAATCGCATTTTTGTTGATCTATAACGTCTAATTAAATACTAAACTTACTGTGAAGGTATCAAACCACCAATTCAACCAATCAAGAGTTGGAACGTATGAGAAATTAGACCTTTTGAATCTAAAGATAGACTTTGTATTCTTGCACTTTTAAAATTATTCAAGGGAATTTGATGAAAGATGCACCCATTTAAACATTGATATATTAGGTTTATTTCAAGACCAAGGTCAATTGACTAGGTGTAATTTTAGATCACTTAAAGGAGGGGAATTTCCAATGACTATTTTTGAGCAATGTTGTTACGTCGTGGTACGTATTTATAGGTGGCTTTCCCCGACACACTGGGAATATCTTAGAAGGCTTTAAAGGTATGATGAAAATTTGATATGATGTAGAGCAGGTATGTGCCTTTCACGACATGTATGGTCTTTGCAAGGTTAAACTTAAGATAAATTGTCCAGGGAGGTTTGAAAATTCCAAATTTTAGTTGAAAATGTTAAAGAAATGAATTGGCGGTTTCACACCTGAATACAGTTCCTGTATATGGCCATGATTTCGACAACTTATGTCTCTTTAGTGTAAATCAAATAAAACATCTGTTCTCTAATGATATGTCAAGTTTAAGCCGGTTTTGACCCGTTGGATAAATTTTCTTTATTCAACGTATGTTGAATAAAGCCCCGTGCTATTTCCCGCCAAATCTATTCGGAAAACAGTACTCGGTGTTTATCATTGATCATTAGAGAAAAAGATTACACCACTTTATCCCGATTATTACCATATTTTATCCACTCTCGATATTTAAATTTTAAAATGCTCGGCAAGCCTCGCAATTAAAATTTTAAAATTTAACTATCTCTAGTGGATAAAATATGGTAATGAACGGGATCTTGTGGTGTAATCTATATGTATACAATATACCGAAATATGTATAAAAGCTGGTGGAAAACTAATAAGCATTAGGATTTAAAAGAAAAACCAAAATAAGCTAATGATGTAGACAGGAATAAGAGCAGTGTCCTTGATAAACTGGAGTTTTCTATGTATAGTGTGCGTTTTTGTCACATGTACATTCACTCCATATCCTTTCATATTTTTCTAAGGACATAAGTGATAAAGGAAATACAGGACATTTTGTTTTGATGGACTTCCTAGCGGTGAAACGTATTGAGCTCACCTGAATGGGCTCGCTTGATAATTAGCTGTTATAAAGTCCATTTCAAAAACAATATGTCCACTGTTCTGTATGTATATTTATTATAGGTTTGCTTTTTAACATTTTTTAAATATTCCTCGCTAACATAATTCTCCTCATTGCTCTCGTGTATTGAAAAAAAATGCGCTTTAAAAGTACAGACATTATTTAGAAATACTGATTAATGTTGGGGTTCGTAAATATTTGTAAATATTTGTAAATTGTCATAACTTTGATTGATTACTGCACTGTGCATAACAACGTTATACGAAATGAAATATTATCAGAAAAGAAAAAGCCAGCGATATCAAGCATCGTTACGAATATGAAAAATTGGCAATTTGTGTATCACTTGCATCTCAAAGAGATGGCTTTATAAAATACTAATCAATACTCTTCACGTCTTTCTTTTTCTCTTTTACAGTTTTATCTATAGACACAACATAAAGTTTCTTCAAAGAAGAGCTGCATTTGTCTAAAAACATTAAATTTTACAATATCAGCATGAATATAAGGGATATTTAGAGAACAAAGTGTTTAAGCGAATGTTTCTTGTATAATTTATGTCCCTTAGATTCAAATAAATGCGTATTTAGTATCTTTCAGTGGCGGGGATATTGTTATAACCTCTGGTTTTATACTTTTCAGCAAGTAAGTTATGATACATGTGCACGATTACTTAATGGATGCTCTCTTTTGGAGTTCGGAGAGCGGCTTGTTTATGGACTGCAATATCATACTTTATATTCACAATGCGTGTTCTTTCCTGATCATGAAATGTTTAATTGTTGTTCAAACTTGGCTTTTACAGTTTAGTGTTTCTCATTGTGTTTCCTGTCATCTTTTTCTTTCGCAATCATTTGATAATAGGAAAAACATTTTTTTTGCATTTCATTTTCAAATTTCCATTTTTTCTCAAATATAATTGGGCTTGGTATTACAATTGTAGTTATCTGATATTTTCATTGTTGGTAAAATAATTCAATGACCAATTGTCTTTGCGAACATGTATAGCGCATATGTTTTGCATTTAAGCTGAATTAATACACAAGTCGTAGAAACAATAACAAATGTTTGAAAAGCCCTACAAAAATATTTTACGAAAAGATATGGAGTAAATGAACATGAGACCATAACACATATGTTGACTCCAACTGCAATAATTTTAATGAGTTGTATGGCCATTTCGGAAATTAATTCCTCATCAGCAGCGCTAGAACCCAAATATAGGAAATCCATAGTTTCAACACAATGTTTAATATGCATAAACCCAAAGAATTCCGAATAATCAGTAATATCAAATATAGCTAAGGACAAAACTACGATGGAAGGAGTTAAACCTTAGGTTTTAGAATTTACATAAATTTAGATAATAGTAATTGTAACAGAGTGTACACATGAGATATTATCTCATGTACAAGTACACCATATCTAAGACAAATAGCATACACCTTTGGCACGGGAAATTGTTTTACCAACTCCACACTGCATTAAAAGACAAACTCCTGTACTAAATATTTTACGAAAGGATATGGAGTAAATGAACATGAGACCATAACAAACATGTTGACTCCAACTGCAATAATTTAGATGAGTATGGCAATTTGGGAAATTAATTTCTCATCGGCAGCACTAGAACCCAAACATACCAAATTCAAAATTTCAAAAAAAAATGTTTTATAAGTTTATTTTGTCTTTATGAGGGTCCTCATAGAAGGGTCCTAGGAATCAAATAATCATTAAATTTTTGCCTTGATAATCAAATAGTCATTAAATTTTTACCTTGGTAATCAATACATTTTTGGCTTAGTAATCAAAAAGTATATAAAAATGCAAGCTAATAATCAAATAATCATTAAATAAATGCGCTCGTAATCAAATAATCATTAAAAAATGCCCTGATAATCAGGTAATCAAGAAACCCATGACGGGCCTCCTTTATGTGTAGAAACAATTGTGCAAATTCTCCAAATGCTACTTTAGCAATTGCATACTATAAAACCTACACCATCAAAAAGAATACCAATGATAAACTTCTTCATTTCGTACACACGTATGCATGATGTAATGATTGATTGATTGATATGGGGTTTAACGTCACTTTCAGCAGTATATCAGCTATTTCATGACGGTCAGTTTTAGTGGTGGAGGAAGCCGGAGTGCCCGAAGAGAACAACCGACCTTGGGCAGGTAATTGACATACTTTATCACTTATGATTGTAAGTCGAGTGCACCCTTTTTTATAATAAACAAAGCGGGGCGCCAACTCACACCGCAGTGTTGATAGACTACAGTGGTTGTATATGTAGTAGAACTACATGATGTAATGTACACCATCACAAAATATATAGTATGTATGGATTATCGTGTACCGTTTCTAGGTATGGTAATCCCGTAACAAGTACAATTCCTTCTCTACATACAGTATTTCGGTGTCAATACACGTTGCTGACATTTTAATATTTTTGGTATTTTTGTACATTGTGTTTCAATTTTTCATGTCAATTAGACGTTTTTGTGACAATAAATTTACATCTTTGTCATAGATATAAATGCCATAAGACTGAATCTGTCTAGTTTTGACAGTTGGTAGTTACAGACTCTCGGTTAGGGAAAGTTCAAAGAGGCAGAAAAAACGTATGAAATCTCTTGTTCAACGTGTTCTTTATTCTTTAACTACGCAATTATTGTTTCATTTCGGCAATGTTTCTTTTCACACATCAAGATAAGTACAAGTCACAAAGTTAACAAACTTTATGCTTTACACCATAACTAAATTTAAACAATTTCTGCACGTTAAAGAACCCTTGTAGCAAGCTCTTTTTGGGGTGGTCCGTAGGTGATCGGCTACAAGGCTAAATTCCCCGCCCTTGACGATTTCACCCTTCTTTTCCAGTGGCAGTTAGAATTTCCCGTCCCATGGCCCTTTCCATACATTTATTAACAAACTTGTTCTCGTCTTGATATAGCTGAAATATTGCTGAGTAGACGTTAAACAATATTCAATCAATCAATCAATCATATTGGCAGTATTTGGCATTGCACAATATCATGTCCTTCTTTCATAATTGATGATCTTGTTATACCAAATCTATTTAGAAGTATTTCAATTCAAATTTTATATGTAAGAAGGCTTGATATCATAGTAAATGGAAATTATGTCCTTAGCTAGGTGTCAGTAACTGCGAGCATTTGTCCGGACAGTACCTGTGTGTATTGTCTTCATGTTTTATGTACTTCATTGTAAGGGTACTCGTCATGATAAGTTGGACATTTTTCTAGTTTGATTTTTACTGCGAGTCTTTTTGTGTATTTATTTTTAGCCATTCACCACACATAGGGGGAGGTTTGGATCCAAGAAAACGAGTTTAACCCCATCGCAATTTTTGCGCCTGTCCCAAGTCCGGAATATGTTGGTTATTGGCATGTCCTTGTCTTCTTATAAAATTTTAGTTCCTGGATATTTGGGTTATTCGATGTGGTTTGTTTCCATTGATTTATTCACTTTTTTTACCTTTTTGGGGCCATTTAGGGCTTGCTATATGGTGTGAGGTTCCTCACTGTGTTGAAGACCGTACAGTGACCCCTAGATGCTTTGTTTTGGGTCGTTTTAACCTGGATTTGGGATGTTGTCTCCTTGACATTTTACCTATTTCCTTTCTTTTTCATAAAATTTAAAAAAATAAAATTCGACTGTCAATGGAAAGAAAGATTTAATCAGAAGGGCTAGAAATCCACCTTTTCTGTCCCTAAAATAAGATTGGAAGGTTTTTTTTACATTCGAAGGACACGATAGGCCTACATACGTAATGAAACAGCCGACAAAGTTCCCGTTTCCTTGTTGATGTTTGTTTTTTTTTTTGACGTTCAGTGCTAGTCAGAGTTTCTTTACTACTATGAACTAAACTATATTGAAATGAATGATTATGAGTGTCGAATTTAAGGATGTTCGCTGGTCATATTTATGTATTTCTGTCAGATTTTCGGACTCCTCTGGTTTTATCCATTTAAAAGCTTGATAATTTTTTGCACGGTAACCACCTATTTCTTTCCCTTAATTTCATTTTATACATCTTTTGGAGCATTCTGACAAGATTTTTTTTTCAATTGGTGTTATTTTGTCACATTCATTATTGGATAAACATTCCTCATGTTAAATCTATGAAAAATGCAGAGGAGTTCAGTTTCCCGCCATTTTTTCAATCACTCGTATCTCAGTAACTACTTCGGGAAATTTTCATTTTTCTTTGGCTCAAATTGCGTCTTTTACAATTTTCTAACAAAAAATCACATTTATTTGGAATCCTTGTCATTTTAAAGTTGACCAGCAATCATCCTTAACATGCTGTATGAGTAGTTATGAGTGAAAATTCATCTTTTGTCATTAGAACTTCAATCCTCAATTGATGTTTGAGTTCTCAAAGTTGAACAGAAAGGAAAATACAACAATGCATTGACTGAAAGCCCACATAGTTAACTTCAGAATGGTCCAATCAAAATATGATGAATAGGAACCAAGCAGAATATGCTCGTTTACACGTCATTCGGATATTAGAAAGAAAATAGCTGACTTCAAAATATTGACAAATATAGTACAAGGTTTAAATATGGAAAGTTGAAGTTTTGAATATATATATAGTTATAAATATAGCCAAGACAAGGGAATTACAATATTATTCTAGTAAAGCTGATGAATCCAAATTCAATGATTGACGTTACAAATTGTGTAGATTTAATTACTGACAATCACTCTTGAGACAAGCCTTGACCGTAAACTGCAAATAAGCATTGGATAGTGAAGTGACCATATGACGCAAATAGCACACCC
>MJUU01031641.1:16073-42332 GCA_002080025.1 Modiolus philippinarum | reverse complement strand
GAAGGGATGAAAGCAACAAAGGCTTAACAAATCCCTGACTAAGCAACTATAGGGACAGTGCTTTTGCTCTTTTAAAAAATATCGTTGTATAAACTACATGCGCGACAATAACGAATCAACTGTGAAATGTACACTCCATAGGCTGGAGAGGTAGGTATATTGCTGCTCAGAAAGGGACAATTCACAATTGGGAAGTTAAAATCGCCACATTTGTCATAAAGCTTAGATTTCAAACGTCCATCTTCATCAATATATATAAACAGATCTAAGTACGAAGCTGAAGTAGGTGTGTCAGTAGTTTCTTTAATTTCAAGCTCATTGGGATAGATCTGGTGTAAATATTCCTTGAATTTTGGATTATTAAGAGAAAGTACATCGTCTATGTAGCGGAAGCTGAAATTAAAGGACTGGGCTAAATGTTTTCGTTTTTTCTGTGTTAGCCCTTGTAAAAACTTGGCCTCATACAACATGCAAGTGGTCTAAAAATAACTCATCAACCATTCTTAAGGATGACACGTGAGATGAATCTAAGTATGTTTCTAAATCGTTCATAAAAATAGCAAATAGAAAAGGGGAAAGGTTTTCACCTTGTCGAACACCTAACTCACAGACAAAAAAATCTGAATGTAGCCCGTCCTTTGATACACAGGACTTAATGTTCTGGTACATATTTTTAATGACATTAAAACATTTACCATCTATATTACTTATACTCAACATTTTCAACCATATCTATCAACCTTATCAAAAGCTTTGGTAAAGTCGACAAATGTAACAAAAGCGAATGAATTTAAGATAGAAGCCTATATCTTTTGCAGCACTTTTTTAACTTTAAGTTGATAAACTGTGGTAAAGCTAAAATGTTCTACTGGTTAATTTTTGATATTATAAGAAAACATATTCATTGTCCAATTTTTCCAATCCCATTTTTGTGTAGGGTTCACGAAGTTTGCAATATTTTTAAATTTTCCAATATATTACGAGGAATCAGTTTGCATGTATGGAATAAACTTTACTTTTCATCAGATTTTAATGGATTTTTTTCTGGTCTTCAGATGGTAAAAGTATTCAGAATTTTGTTGACGAATGTCACTGGGTCTTACCACTTCTGAACTTAAAACGACCAATCAGTTTACTCTGTCAAAACTCATTTTGTGTCGATGATTGTCCGAATTTATCCTTGCTGAATGTGCAGCGGTTGAATGCATTTTGAATAGCCATTGTTCATATGGTCGGAAATATTTGTAGTCTTTTTCATTTTATTGAACAGCCGTTGTGATCTGAACGGTTTTGTTAATGTATTGTATGTGCCCTGAATGAGTCATCAAAAATGTTTTCATGCTTTTCATGCGAAGTTCGGACTGTTGCAGAAAAAAAGTCTTTCAGTTATTTTCAATGTAACAGCAGAATTGTATAAATTTTCAAAAGGTCATTTCCTGCATAATTTCCACATGATTTTTTTTTACATTTTGCCCATAATTAGAATACACTTGACTTTATATAATGCAAAGCTTGATTATAAAATTAAACGTCATAATACATTTCAGAGTCATATTTTGGATTGTGTTACATTTGCGACATTTTATAAATAGAGGTTCAAGGCATTTAAACATGCAGAAACTTAATTCACAGTTAGCTCGGTACTAAGTTATTTGTTGCCACGGGGTCGACTGCTGGTGGACTGTTAATCCTCTAGGGTATTCAGTAGACCAGTAGTCAGTACTTCGGTGCTGATCCGAAAGCCGATTTTATTTGAATACTTCAAATATCAAAATTTTGTAATTTCTGTTGAAAACTAAGGAACATCTTCCTAATGCAAAACTCTTTCCTTAGATGGTTTTGGCTTTCCATCTAGACCATATTTGGTGATTGTTCTATATCAGTTCTTGAACATCTTTGAGTTTATGGTCTTCCAAATGTTTAGATTTTATCTGCACGGAAGATATGTAAGTTGTTAAAATGGCCATTTGAAGAAATTAAATTTTCTGTAAGTTCGGTATTAAGTTATTTGTTACCACTGTGATGATACCACTGCTGGTGGACTGTTAGTCCCCAGGGTACCGGTATTAACCAGCGAGTAATCATTACTTCGGCGCGGACCCGACAACCCGCTTAATTTAGGAACCTGCTGCAATAAAATCCTGTATCCAAAATTGATACATAGTCGAGCGGTCATCCATTAAATATAAAAACATAATTTACTGTGCATATATTCCTATATACAGGCAATTACATGAAAAACACATTCATATAACTTAGAGTATAAAACATATGATACAAACAGCAATTTCATTTCGTCATAAACAATGACATAATAGTATGGGAAGTCGAGAAATACCAAAAGCCATTAAAGACGTAAAACAAAAGATAGTCATTGTCTATACAAAAATCACAACACTGCATCCCTTTTTTAAAAGATTTCGTCCTCGATATTGTTCCTTCATATATATTACATATATTTTACTGTTGATTCATCTATTGTCACTAAAGTTTAAGATTTCCTCGTTCTCCGGTTCATATCAAGGACAATGATTTAATAAAAAACATCCGCAAGATGGTCAGTACATAATGTTCCACAGAGTTACTTGGTCTTGTTCTGTTGTATTCTATGGACAATTCCCTATTAAGGATTAATTCTCCTGAGGGGTCAAAATTTTCCTGCATCAAGTTTTTCTCGAAACCTGTATTTTTGAAGAGAAAACGATCTCAAAACCTGTATTTTTGAAGAGAAAACTATGTGTCCGTGCGCATTTTTTGTGCTATTGTGCTATCATCATTTGAAAACACCTATTTTTGGTGGTTTCATGCAAATTTCATTAATTTTCACCTATTTTAGGGCCATTTTTTGGTAAAAAAAAGAGGTCGATTTCAACCATCAAGTTTTCTGTCGAAGTTTCAAGACTGTAAGATCTCTTGAATCTTAAGAAATATCACTAATAAAAAGCATTGGTCCGTGATGATATAAGCTGATTTGCAAGAAAATGTTGCATTCTTGGTCAAATTCAAGACATCGTAAAATTTGCAAAAATTAAGATTTTTCAAATTTTCTATCATCTTTACCGTCAAAACTCACCATTTTTGTTATAAAAAGTTGGACAAGTGAATGTTTAAGATCTTTTTATATGAGCACTTCTCCTGAAGAATGATTTTGATTACTACTATCCCAAAATAGGATAAATTCTGACCGAGATCAATGATCAAATATGGTCAAAAATTACAAATTTTATTTCTCGAAAACTTCGGATCCCAGGAACACAATTTGTTGATGCAATTTGGGAGGGTCGTTATATAACATAAATCAATAATTTTTTTCACTCGTAATGTATGTTTTAACAAGACTGAAACCTCAGGAGTATACATCCTTAAGCTGAGCAAAACACAATATACTTTTTTTTATCTTCATAAGATTTTCGTAAATTATCATACTCAGAGACAACAACTACTTCTGACTTCTTTTCAGTTATTGGAAAATAGCCAAACTTTGCAAAGATCCTTCATGGCCCTAAACACCTTTAACGGAAGTACAATCAACATCACATGAATTTGAATTTATTTTGCAACATATTGAAATTGCATTTGTTGTACTATTCAAATTTTGTTCTTTGTATGAAATGGTAGATGAATTGTTTCGTATAAGTTGAGATTAATTGTCTCTGCTTCTTTTCATTTGCTGTTGTTTAAGGTGAGACGTTACTAAATAGACGTCACGGTAAGAGTTACCTCCCTCCGATTGCGTTTGAACACACGTGAAAAGACGGCGACATGATAGTTACATTTAATAATAAGGAAATACTGGCTAAGTCTGTATAAAAACTTGACAAACCATTACTAATTTTAATTATCAGCATGGCATATTTTTTTTCATTTGTTTTAATGATAACAATAAAATAAATTACCATGCATTGTATAATTTGCTGCAGACGGAATATTGTAATACCGAAGGGACCTCATCCCGATTTTCATTTTTTATTTTCAGTCGATAATCCAGAAATACTTGACATGCTCTCTGAAAAATTACGATCCCGGTAAATTTTTTCGGAAATTTTACATTTTGGACTTTTTTCAAAATGTATAATTAGGCATTATTAGGCATTGATTTTCAGTGGGATTTTTACCCGATTCGGATTTCTTTGGTCCTTTTCGCGGGATAGATCTTTCCCGATGAACACTTTGGAATTTTGTTGAGCAAGGCTTATTTTTTGTAATGGACCAGATTATTTTTTCAATCCAGGCGCTATTCAAGAAATCTTTTTAGTAAAAATCAGGACCAGAAATAAAAAAAAAACAGCCCCCTAAAAATCAAACGGTTCAGGCCTTTCAAGTATCTTGTAAATGAATTTAGTATAGTTGTTTGTCAAGTATAATGAAGATTGTGTTTTTCATACCCCCAAAAAAATCCTGTTATTTTTTGTTTTTGTCTTTTTTTTATTTAATCGGGACTATCCAGATTTCCCGATGTTAACAATGACCAATTCGGGCGTATCGAAAACAATCTATATGTTCTCATGTTCCTTGTCTAATTTTGCATAAATATGTACCTGAAAAGCTAATCATTGTATGAAATTTATGTGCCCCTTGTGGGACTATTAATTGGAATAAACAATCTTATTCTTATTCTGTATTCAAATGTTTGTTTCATATATTTGTACGGAATGAAGCTGTTGTTATTAAAGCCCCTTTAATTGGGTGGAGGGGGGAAGTCAAACCCCGATCGACTTATCTACAAGAATCTTTATATACATAAACTTTGAAAGATGTTTAATACGGTATCATTGCTCTTAGCTTTGACCATGGATTTAGTTTTTGTCCGGCTTCATATTCACTGTTGGTCTATACAGAGTTTATGACAGATGTTCTTTATATCTCTATGTTATTGTGAACCCATCGATAATGTAATGGCGTGGTAAAGTACAAAGAAAAACTCCATGTATATCAAACCCATACTTTTATTTTTCCATGATAAAGCAGAAATATAACTCACTTGCTGTAAAACAGCAAATCACCAATCAAAGAATAAAGAGATAACATGACCAAGATCATTCACCAGCGGATCCAGTCAGAAAAAAAAACTAAAACAAAAACAAAAAAAACAAGGTAGGAACGCAATAGATTTTTTGCCATTTTTCGTCTAAATTCTTAAAACGTTTTGAAGGGAAAGGGGTAGGGGCTTCCAAATTCTGAAATTCTCCCTTTGGATCCGCAAATGAAATTATTTTACAACTGTTTAGAAAGCAATTCATGTCATCAAAAAATACTGCACATTCTGACTTCTTTTTTATTTATGTCTTGCGGTTTGCTTGTTATAAGATACAATGTATATAAGTATCCAACATATATGTATTAAAAAAATAATAGTAAATGAATAAACAGTTAAAATAAAATAGATAGATAAACATATATAAACTATGTAAATAAATTTTACCGGAAATTCCAGCAAAAATATTTTCTTTGCTTCCAGCTCAAATCAGCGTTTGATTTTTTCGGAAGAGTATTCATTTCTATTAAATAAAAACACAATTTTGCAGTAATCTTCAGACTATCTTGTCAAAAGAAATAACCGTCTATTCCGTTTTTTACTTGAAATATTAGCAAAAATAGAATAAAAAAGATAACAGGAAACACCCACAATGGCCGAAAAAAGTCACATGCCACAAAGTAACAAGGAACTGCAAAAGAAAAAACCTACAAAAAAAATACAAAAGACAACGAAAGCAAGCATTATTTGTCTCCAGTACAAATTATATGAAATCGATTTGAAAACGTTGCGTTACGCATTACATAACGTCGCCGCTTTACACTTTTTTACGCCTTTTGCGTAAGTTTGAGCTTACTTAGAGAAAAAAATATGCTCCATGACATATGATTTGCTATACATCGTTGGATTCGCAGTTTCTTCCTCCTCTTTGTGTTAGTTTTTGGACAATATGTAATCGCTGTAATTGTAAATATATCGAAAAACGTACAATTTTCAGGTGCGAAATTGCCATATTTACGTTATATATACGTAAAAGTGGACCCCCAAAACCGCGTTTTCAATGTCAAATATCTCTCTTAAGTGATCCATGACCCCTATTAAAAAGTTGATATTCCGATGTAAGTCATGTGCAAATTTTCACAGAAAAGTAAGACATAGTCATTTAGTAACGTCTCACCTTAAATATGTATTGTAGGTTTTAGTAGCGCAATTTAGTTTGCTTCTAATCACCGAAGAACACTGGGAGTCCTTGTCTTCATTTTTTGGTAAATTTTGATTGCCTTAAGTGTTTCCGATTGCTACAGGTTGTCGTGTTTACCTTAAGCATTTTGATGTCTTCGAGGGGAACAATCTTATATAACTTCCTTTATAATTTTTCATTATTTCTATAAAAAAAAACATTGTTTACGAACCCTTATGATCCTTTAAAGTGGTTTACCTTGCTAGCAAATATAAATACATTTTTGCTCTGTTGTTTTCGTGTTTTGTTTTAATTTGTGTTCATTAAATATATTTTTCCGTGTGTGTATGACGCTAATGAATGTAGTAGTACTAACGTATAGCAATGGCAAGTAACGTCTTCACGGTGATCCGATAATTTCCTGCAAAAAAGTTAAGTTCGATGTTTCTGACATTATCAACCACTGTAGCTCAAAGGGCATCCATCCCAAAGAGTAATTTCCAAGAACAAGACAAACAATCTATGCAATTTAATGTTTTACAGTTCAATAGTTGTCGAAATAAATGTTTATTTTTCAAATTGTTACAACAATAAAGAGGTTTTCATTACACACGAATTAGTTGAAACAGTCATTTTGTTCTAATGCTTTGTTTGAATGATACCAGTCTCATTTATCATTTCATAAATCTTTTGTAGTATGTGGGTAGAATCGAGCGTTGGCGAACCAACAGAAAACGACGAATCGGATAAGTAACTGTTTCCATCTTCTGAACTGTCTACCGATTGGTAACTAGTGGATGGTAAAACATGTCTCCTTTTTGGAACAAAATTATCCTCTATTTCATTACCCTCTATGTTTGTGTTTACTTTTTCCTCTAAAGTTTCACTCCAAGCACCTAAGAATAAAAATTTGTATGTATCAAATCATAAAGATACAAAGCCAATAACGAAATAAATGTATATTATATTATATTATATTGACAAATATTAGGCTACTTCGTTAAATTAATGTTGGAAATCCTAAAGAACCTATCAAAAAGTTTGAAAACAAAATTAGACGGAGAAGTCTGGATTGCCATTATCTTGGACAAATGTTCTAGATTTTCCCCATCTACCTTTTACTCGGGTATTCGTTGGTCGATATTTTTATACAATAAATAAAACTGGTGCTTTACGTTTTGAAGAAAACTTACATTTTAGTTTGGAGGAAACATGGTATTGATCAGATTTATCAAGTGCCTCACATAACTCATCAAACCCATTTTCGCGGGTATAAATAATACTGATAAGACGACTTATTCGCTGGTCCCTCGTGTCGGGTTGAAGAACATATCTTTGCATCTTGAAAGTCATAATCCCAGAGCTGACAAGGTATGGTAAAACGGGAATTTCGAGCATCTCTGTGCACATCATGTCATAATTATGCTGTAAAATCTTTGCTTTATCCTTCGACAGCGGTTTACCTGTAAGAAATAATAAAACTCACTTTACTGTTGTCGACCTAAGTTGTCGAAATGCGCATATGCAGAAACTGAATTCACAGTAACTTCGGTATTTTGCTATTTACAGAATTTCTTAAATTTAAATAAAAACTAAGTTTTTTGTAACAAAAAATTAGTCTTGTAATATCATGTTGCATTGTGGGTATTTTAGCTGATAACCTAAGGGTGTAGACCTGGGTTCGCCTAAAATTTACAACTCGTAAACAAATTGTGCATTTCTCATTACAGACCTTTTTCAGTTCTTGCCCAGTGAGCAAGGGGAAGTCCGCCAAGATAATACACATGAAAATGACACTTTTGATATATAACATTCAGAAGAAAATATTGTCCAAAAAACATAAACCTACCTATTATAAAAATGCAAAAAAAAAAAAAAAACAAAAAAACAAAAAAAACATAAATGTTAAAAATAAACAAAGATACATAAGTGCATCACCCTCAGATGAAGATTCAGGCAATTCCATGAAAGACCCGACATTCAAATTGAAGAGGTCAGTCTGATAAATATTCACATGCTCCTCTTGTATCAATTAGCTGAAAGAATATGTGCTGAAAAAAGAAAATATCAGAATTTCAAAGCATAGAAACAAAACATTTAAAATAAAGAAATATGCAAATATGGAGGTATGAAATAAAACATGAGAATAAAAGGGAACAACGCTAAACAAGCACAAAAAGAAGTGTACAGATTCAAAAGCTTGATAAAAAGGAGTGACTTGGCTATACTAAGATTCTTCTCACTCCAAAAAGACAGCTCATGGACTACCTTCAAGTTGAACACCACATGTGATAGGAGAAGCTAAACACAGAAGTCTAATTACATACCATGCCCGTTTACATTTGCATGAAAATCATATTCGTAATCTAGACACTTTAATTTATAGTAATGGTCTCAGGGACAGGGAGATGACAATAGTTTTTTACAATGTCATTCTTTTCTTTGCAAAAATATGCGACTACATGGTAACTAATTATGATGTTTATCATTTGTTTGATAGCAAGGAATCGAGAGAATCCAGACGAAATGAAATTGATCTTCTATAACAAATTTGTGAGGGAGCGGGCAGCCGATTTGCAAATGTTTTACCTCTTGCCACAACAATACATTTAAAATGGACATGATAATTTTGTCTAGTGATCTATCCATACATATATTGAACATTTAGCGTTCAGGAGGTACAGCAATAGAGATTCTTGTATAGGAGTTTTGAGATATGGATCATTTGCCTTTTTATTTTTTAGAGATATGGATTATTGACATTGTTTAAGGGATATGGATTGTTTATGGAATACACAAAATTCAGCTTAATTTCTTTAAATTAAAAAAAAAAAACTTTGTCTATTAAAGTGATACCGAGGAAAATTTTAGGATTATTGATTATTTGCTTCAAATGCCTTTGGAAATATTTGCAATTATATTTTAGCTCACCTGGCCGAAGGTCATGTGAGCTTTTGCCATCACTTGGCGTCCGTCGTCCGTAAACTTTTCATATTTTTGCTATCTCCTCTGAAACCACTGGACCAATTTTAACCAAACTTTACAGGAATAATGTATGGTAGGTCCTTCACAAAAATTGCCGAAATTTTTTCGATCCGTGAAAAAACATGGCCACCAGCGCAGAACATAGATTAACATGGGACCCTATGGGAAAAGCATATATTTGCTATCTCCTCTGAAGCTACTGAAGCAAATTGAACCAAACTCTACAGGAATGATGTATGGAAGGTAATTTTTCGATTCCCTTAAAAACATGGCTGCCAGCGCAGAACATAGTCTAACATGGGACCCTATATGACACTACTGAAGCAAATTGAACCAATCTTTACAGTAAGGATGTATGGAAGGTACTTGGATCTGACAAAAAAGGTGGCCTTCAGTGGAGAACATTGTTTAACATTTGAGCCAGGAATGAGATAACCATCCTTATAATCATTATCTCTGAAATGTATAGAAGGTCCTTTGCAAAAATTATTCATTTCAATAGGATCAGACAAAAAACATGGGTGCTAATGAAGAACATAGCTAAATATTTGACCCCATTGGTAAGAAAACATCTTTTTAGTCATGTATGGCGTAGAAGCATTTTGCCAGGTAAGCGATAAAGGCTCAGTCTCTGAGCCTCTAGTTATGGGTATTAATTATTGATACACCCCTATACAATGCTCAGAAGGAAATCAACCGATATGTTTTTAAGTATGGTGGCAATACTAGTAGGGTACCCAATATCCAAATAGACGCTCAGTTTGCGAGTTTGGAATAACTGAATAACACACGACTAGTTTTTGATTTATAGGCTGGAATAGTTATAAGATTTTATATTTTTCATTGTCGTAGAAAGTTTCCTTTATAGTCTGACAAATCAATCTGTTCTTGTGTTTCAATGTCCTTCAATAAAGAAGTACTACTGTATAAATAAGCGAATTATAATTTTAACAGTCTAGCTGAGACCTGTCTTTGAAACCCTAGTATGTCAGTATGTTAACGAGACGTATATATAGTAAATAATAATAATTAATGACTGGCCCAAAAAAGGACGTTATTTTCATTAATATGTGTGTTTTTGTTTTTTAATTAAACATGATTTTGTGAAATTAATGCACATTAATGGTTGAAGGAAATAGGACAAAACAGGAATCTACAAAAATTCCTGTTAACTCTCATGCACTGAATAACAGTCAATATATCCGGACTACATCAATGTCATGAGCTTTCTATAAGGCAAGCTATGACTGACCAAAGACGAGAAAAACACTACCTTGTGTTGTTTCATATCATTCTTGTGAAATTTGTGACCTGTTGAGAATCTAATCAAATGTTGAAGTAACATATTTTAGAAATGTCATGTCCAACTTGCATAAAGAATCTGTGACAACAGAAAAATTACAGTCATAGTAAATCCTCTTAACTTGATTTACTTGCTATGCCATTTCTGATATGATGTCAAAGTCACTTTGGTCACTATTTTGCTATTTCTAGGGGACCCAAGTTACAAATTAGCATCTGATGACAGAATCAGCATACGCTTCCCCGAAGGAACGTTACCCGAAGTGTCAGAAATAGATATAGGCAGAGCCGAACTCTCCTTGTTCTGTTTCTCTTGACAGATAGATAAACCTTTATTTATGTATTCAACATTACGACATAGTAACTTCCGTATTTAGATATATATATAGAAATTTGCTACAGAAATTGACCGAAAATTTCAATATAAATACACCTTATCAGTTCAACGTAAAAAATTAGACTGGAGCGAATTGGTTAAAGGTGTGTGGATTACTTGTACATGTATTATGGTTACGCGACCAGTATGAGATTTTTTATCATCTCAAAACATTTCGAATGAGACACTAAAACGAGCGAATATACTATTTGTTAATGTGTTACGTATTAATATAAAAAAAATCAATCTAGGTTCAGGGTCATAACTCCTAAAAATCAAGTATGTAAGTTTGTTTTAATCATTTTCATATATACATTGTATGCTTCTAAGTAACACAGGTGATTTCCTTTCTTTTTCACCTCAATGCTTAAAAAGTGTCGATGGAATTGACCGTTTTAAACGCCGTGCTGATTTGAAGAATTATCTTTCCTACCCGAGGTCTACTACCTTAATGTCAATATATTTCTTAAACATAATCTGTTGGTTTAAACTCACTTACTTTTCAGAATATTTGGGTTCACATTATGACATGCAGATACCAGTACATGATAAGATGGCGTTTCTTGCCGTTTACACCATTCCAAAATAATATGATAAAAGCAGTCATCATCGTCAGGAAACTCATTATCAAACTGGTCCAGTATATCATCTTCCAATCCTAACTCCCTTCCAATTTGTCTGGCATCTTGACCTTAAATACATAATATCACAACCAAGAAGTATATAAATCATATTTATAGTAATAAGAATCCAAAACACAAACTATTTATTTGGCATAATATAGAAAATGAATACATGTTATTTATATATTTATTATTTTTTATTTTTTTCTAAAAGAGATTGCTTCAAAATAGCATTTTACGAATAGAATAGTTAAACTAATTTGCCTCTTGGTAGAGGGCTTATCTTTTTCATAGGTTTCACATGATTTTCAAAAAAAAAAACATGAAAAAGTTACGTTTCTAAGAGATTATACATACCAACTGTATTTCCTACTCTATTACAGAAGTACTTGAGGTCCGGAGGTAAAGTTGAAATCGGTTGTTGTTTAGAAATATGATCAAGTCCTTCACAAAGTTTATCACATAATACTTCAGACTGTTTTTGAATTGTCAATACTTTGGACATAATTCCGTCTATAGTGGTTAGTTTTTCAGTAAAATCTTCGTCATCCTTTTTAATTTTTTCCAAATTTCTTAAATGAAAATTGATCTGAAGTGAAAAATAAAAATGCATAATTGAAGAATTCAATTCAGAACAACATTTTTGATGTATAAAAATATCATTATCAATCTCTGCAGATAGATGATAATAACTACAATATCATCAAGTGACAAGTAAAAGAATAACAACCATTATTAACTCTCCAGTCGTATCTTTTTTGTAATAAGCAAGTAAGCCTCAGGCTTTTTATTTTGTGCGTATATATTTGCTTCTTTTTAATAGTTAATTCGTTTGAAGTTTAAACTACGATTACGAAACTTTACAAATCGAAGTATGAACTTCTGTGAGCTTCAATTTGTAGCTTTTTGTAAATACAGCTTTCTGGTTATTTTAAAGGATCTGCTAGTGAAGTTCTTATATTTGGTGGCGGCTATATTATATCGTATCATTTGATATACATAAACGCCGTATGCAGGGACAGAAGGGATATTGCTGCTCAGGAACGGGTAATTTGAAATCATTAGATTCGTCCTATTACTATCTTGTCCTATACCCATGTCTTGGAATTTTTTTTCTCAAATTGATTTTTAGGTGTCACTTGTCAAATTTATAAGTACAAGTTTTTGTTTATCTTCCTTATATAATATCTTATTTTAACTTCGGTATTTAGTTATTTAAACTGCATATTGTTTTGTATTCATGTCTAAATTCTTTTTTTAATTGCAGCGGAAACGACAAACAAACGTTAGAGAAAAACTAAAGATACTTAATATAAATTGTAATGTGAGCTAACTTATTTGTCCATACTTTATTTGAAAAAGTTACTAAGTATATAACAAAAGATAGATTCCGAAAACCTAAAGGCAGAACAGATTCTGCCGAATTTTCCTTTTTGAAAATTTGAAAAAAAAAATAACGACCGAATTGATATGGAGTAAAAGCACGTGAGACAAAGTCTCTACAAATACATGGTGGAACTTTCCAGTTATGAACTTTCCATTATTGAGTAGTAATATACCAACATCTTCATGTAATGTGTACGTCGATTTCGTCAAAAGAGCGAAATTACTATCTCAAAAGCTGCTTGGCCAGGGCTATGTTCAATCACTGTTGCCTTTTTTTTTGGATAATATTAATATAAATGAAAATTTTATCAGCATGTCTGATGATCAAAAATTTTTAGTTTTATTTCATGATGAGAATGTATGTTTGATACAGCCAAAATATCCTATGGAATTTTATTTAGAAGGCGCTGTCTTCTTTATTCTTAATATTATATTGGTGTTTTATTATTATAGTATAATTGAATCTTTTTAATAACAGTCTCTCATAACTCTTTTAAGAATGACTCTTTTATAGGAAAAAGAAGGGAAACAGGGAATGTGTCAAAGAGACAACGACCCAAAGGGGAGTAATAACAACTCAAATATTTCACGAAATGATATGGAGTAAATGAACATGAGATCATAACACATATGTTAACTCGAACTGCAATAATTTTAATAAGCTGTATGGCCATTTCGGAAATTAATTCCTCATCAGCAGCACTAGAACCCAAACAAAGGAAATCCATTATTTCAAAAAATGTTTAAAATGCATAAAACCAAACAAAATCCGAATAAGTAGTAATATCAAATATAGCTGAGGACGATGGAGGAAGTTAATCCTTTGGTTTTAGAATTTACCATAAGCCACCATAAGATCTTCAATGAACGGTGAGGAAACCCTCATGTTTATTTGTATGAGTATGTTGTTATTCTATTGTAAATATTATATATGAGTTGGGACTTTATTAAAGTATTTGTATTGTCTTGACTTGCCATTGTCACTCATAAATAAATTTATGGTCGTCATTACAGTTTGATAGATCGATACAACGTGTCTGTATCACAAATGAAGATGGAGATCTTTCAATAGATCCCGAGTCATTACTTGATTGGCACAGAATTTGACTCTACTCCGGAATTTTCACTTACAATGTGACGGGTGTCACATGTGAAGCAGGTCATGCTTACCCTCTGGAGCACCTGATTACACTCCTGTTTTGTAGGGTTTCACACTGTTATTGCTTTATTTTTTGTGGCGTTTGTATTATGTTCTGTTTGATTCGTCTTCGTCATGTACGTTCTCTGACTGTATGTGATCCTTACATTGCCATGTATATTCTGGATTTAGGATTTTGGGTGTTACCTTGGTATTCATTTGGAAATTTATTGTACGTAGTAAATCTGAAATTCATATTAAAAAACATACATTTGCCTTATTTGTCATATGACCACGCGTACGCTATTATCTTGTAGTTTCCCAAACGATTTGTATGAATAACAAAATACCGAAGTTACTGTTTATTCTGCATATGCGCATTTCGACATACTGTCTCTCCATTGACATTTGGAGGTCCATCAATCGAAATATGTGTAAAAGCTGATAAAGAACAAATAACCCATAGCATCTAAATAGAAAGGCCAAAATCAGCTAGGGACAGAGCTGTGCACTAGGGAGAATCTCCTTATATTTAAACAAAAATTTATCAAATTTACTGAAATCGGTTGTTCGGGCCAGCACCGAAGTGCTAGCTTGGTAATCAAAAAATCGCCAATTAATACCATAATAATTATGTTAACAAGAAATCCACGAAAAGGCTCACTATTCCCATTTTAAACGACCATTTCGCGTATTTGATCAAAGTATTCCGCCCCTACATTAAGTAATAACCGTCTTGCTCCACGGCTCGTTTCGAATTCGACACATTCACTGTAATAATAATAATAATGATAATAACTTTATTTAAAGAAGGTGACTCATTTAGTTTACACTAATCAACCCAGAGGCCTTCACAATACATGCAAATAATAATACAGTAAAATTAACACAAATGTACATACAACATATTACATAATAAAGAATATAACTGACGTAATTGATATTTTAGACTGCAAAGCGTTTCAGCCATTTCATTTTAAAAGTTCCTAAAGTATTTGAAGATTTTATAGCACTTGGAAGTGCATTCCAAGCAACTGCTGCACTGTATTTGAAAGAGTGTTTATAAATATTTGTTTTTGGTATTACAATGATAAGATTAATTGCACTCGCTGAGCGCAGGCTTTTCGTATAGACATAAGACGTTTCAGTACATATGTTTGGGAGATATTCTGGAGTTTGACCATTCTAGCAGCCCTCTTTTGTATTTTTCCTAGACGGGAAATATTTTCTTCGGTTGTATTTCCCCAGATAGTGCAACAGTAATCAAAAATAGGAAGTACAAGAGTTAAAAAATAATTTACGTGAGTCAAGATTAAGAATTTTTTTGTCATTTTCTTTTGGGTGGGACTGAAAATATAAACAGTCTAACAATTATTTATGGCACGCAATAGTCACAAAAATGCGGTATAACTAGAATTTCGAACGAAAACTAGGGTTTTCGCTCGAAATACGAGGTATACCGCACGGAAACTAGGGGTTTCCAATCGGTTTACATAGTATTTCACGGAATACCTTGCATTTTGCACAAAAAAAACTGCAGTTTCTGATCGAAATTGAACAGAAACTAGGGTTTTCGCATGAAAACATCAAGTTTCCGATCGGTATCGGAAATTTCACTTTAAACCGAAAACGCTTTCATATTTTTAGCCAATGAAAAACGAGAAACGGAAATCGCTTTTTAATATTTAACGTTCATCCAATCAGAAACTGAAACCGGTATATAGAGTTTAATTACACCAATCAAAATCGTTTATTCTGTTTATCGCTTAAGCATCTCTCATTTTTTATTTAACTTTCGTTATTTTTGTTTATTATAGGCATTTTAATATTATAAGTTGACAATCTATTAAATAAAGTTGTGCTTGTTACACTTCTGGGTGCGAGTAGACATCTGATTCGCGGGTCATGCCAGTTAACAGTTGTGAATATTGCCGTTTTAGTTTTAGTTAGTTTAAAAAAATAATTTAACAAACTTCTGGAGATAAGATTTTTATGCCCCCGCCGCTAGGCGGTCGGGGGCATTAAGGTTTACCCTGATCCGTACGTCCGTCCGTACGTCCGTACGTACGTCCATCTTTTTGGTTTCCGGATGATAACTTGAGTATCCTGAATCGGATCAAAACCAAACTTGGTCACTTGCTTACTTATCACCCAAGACAGAACCCTATCGATTTCCAGGTCGGTACCCCCAAGGTCAAGGTCACAGTTGCTAAAAATAGACTCAAATTTCAATAAAATTTTTGTTTCCGGATGATAACTTGAGTATACTACATCGGATCAAAACCAAACTTGGTCACATGCTTAGTTATTACCGAAGACAGAACCCTATCGATTTCCAGGTTGGCACCTCCAAGGTCAAGGTCACAGTTGCTAAAAATAGACTAAAATTTCAATAAAATTTTGGTTTCCGGATGATAACTTGAGTATACTACATTGGATCAAAACCAAACTTGGTCACAGGCTTGCTTATAAGCCAAGACGGAACCCTATTGATTTCCGGGTTGGTACCCCCAAGGTCAAGGTCACAGTTGCTAAAAATAGACTAAAATTTCAATAAAACCTTGGTTTCCGGATGACAACTTGAGTATCCTGCATCGGATCAAAACCAAACTTGGTCACATGCTTGCTTAGCACCCAAGACGGAACCCTATTGATTTTTGGGTTGGTACCACCAAGGTCAAGGTCACAGTTGCTAAAAATAGACTAAAATTTCAATAAAATTTTGGTTTCCGGATGATAACTTGAGTTTACTACATCGGATCAAAACCAATTTTTATCATATGCTTGCTTATCTTCCAAGACATAACCCTATTGATTTCCGGGTTGGTACCCCCAAGGTCAAGGTCACAGTTGCTAAAAATAGACTAAAATTTCAATAAAATTTTGGTTTCCGGATGATAATTTGAGTATACTACATCGGATCAAAACCAAACTTGTTCACATGCTTGCTTATCACCCAAGACGGAACTCTATTGATTTATGGGTTGGTACCCCAAAGGTCAAGGTCACAGTAGCTAAAAATAGACTAAAATTTCAATAAAATTGGTTTCCGGATGATAACTGGAGTAAACTACATCGGATCAAAACCAAACTTGGTCACGTGCTTGCTTATCCCCCAGTACAAAAGCCTATTGATTTCCAGGATGGTAGCACCAAGGTCAAGGTCACAGTTGCTAAAAATAGACTAAAATTTCAATAAAATTTTGGTTTCCGAACAATTACTTGAGTATTCTGCATCTGATCAAAACGAAACTTGGTCACTTGCTTACTTATCACTATAAACATAATCCCATAGATTTTAGCGTTGATACCCCCAAGGTCAAGGTCACAGTTGCTAAAAATAGATAAGTATTACATATAAGACTGTTTCTCAGATTATTTGTTGGAACTACACATTATATCAAAACCAAACCAGTTCCAGTGCCTATTTATCACAGGAGAAAGATCCTTTTTTATAATATTTGATATATATATATTGTACATAGTTATGCCTTTAATATTTAAGGGTTTCGATTGCAAGGAGGCGGGGGCATCCGTGTCCCATGGACACATTCTTCCATTTTTTTTCATATAGTATACTCTGTTTTAAAGTTATGTTTGGGAAATATACCTCGATCACAGTAAATATAAGGAAGCCATAAACTCACTTTTCAAAAACATCCAAAACAAATAAGTTTTTTTTATGAAATTGTTGTCATAATATTCTTTCGAAGGAGTTTATATGTTGCGCTTTACAAATTTCCTGACTTTTTGCATAAAAAAGGTATTCAAAGTAAGATGTTTAGTTTGTGGATTAAACTAACTCTAAAAATTACCCAATGGCATTCTCTTGAAAAATTTACTTCATGGAATTCTTTCGAAGGAGTTTGTTTCGAAATAATGTATTCATGAATGTTTAGCATAAAATATGTATGACAAGTGAATTTTTAATCAGCGATTAAAACTCGGGCCTAAAAAATGGCCAAAACTATTCAGTGTTTTTAAAAATTTTACTTCATAATATCCATGAATTTCGGAGGAGTTTTATAATTTTATGAATTTTAGCATTAAAAAGGAATGAAAAGTCAATTTTTCAGTCTGCGATAGAACTCGGTTTTAAAAAATGACAAACACAATTCCATGTTTTGAAAATTTTACTCCATATTGTCATTTGGAATGAGTTTTGAATGTTGAAATATGCGAATTTCATACATAAATATTAGCATTTAGCATAAGTAAGGTATTAAAAGTAAGATTTTAAGTCTATGGTTAAACTAAATCTTGAAAATTCACCCCTTCTTTTGAAAATTTTACTTCATGATATCTTTTCAAAGGAGTTTGATATATTTCAAAATAACAAAATCATGAATTTTAGCATAAAATAGGTATGAAAAGTAAATCTTTAATCAGCGGTTAAAACTCAGTCGAAAGATTACCAAAAAAATTCGGTGTTTTGAAAATTTTAACTTCATAATATCCATTGGAAGGAGTTTTATTATTGGCGAAGTAAATACTCCATGAATTTTGGCATTAAAAGGTATGGAATGTAAAATTTTTAGTTTATGGTTTAAACCAACTCTTTAGAAATGACAAAAACAATTCAGTGTCTTGAATATTTTTTTTCTTAATATCCTATCGAAGGAGTTTGTCGTGTTGCGAAAAAAAAGTAAAAAAAGTAAAATAAAAACAAAAGACATGAAATTTAGCATGAAATGGGTATGAAAAGTAAATTTCAGTCAATCGTTTAATCTCAGTCTTATAAAGTGACAAAACAATTCAGTTTTTTGAAAATGTAACTCCATAATATCCTTTTGAATGAGTTTTATATGTTTTGAAATTAAAAAAATCATGAAATTTTATCATAAAATAGGTATGAAAAATATATTATTTAATCAGTAGTTAAAACTAAGACTTTAAAAATGGCCAAAAGATCAGTAGTGTCATTTTGCTTCATAATATCCTCTCGAAGGAGGTTTATTATTTATACATTTCAATTTTTTTTGAAAATTTTACTTCAAAATACCCTTTCGAAGGAGTTTTGTATTTTGCAATATGCAAATTTCACACATTAAACACCTTCAAAAGGATATCATGAAGTACAATTTTCAAAAGAAAGTGTGAATTTTAAAGGTTTAGTTTAACCATAGACTTTTAATACTTATTTATGCTAAAATGTATGAAATTTGTATATTGCAATATTTAAAACTCCATCCAAGTGATAGTATGAAGTAAAAAATTTTAAACACTGAATCGTTTTGGTCATTCTTAATAACCAAGTTAAAAATTTACTTTTTATTTCGAATCATATCGAACTCCTTCGAAAGGATTTCATGAAGTAAAATTTTCAAAAAGAATGGGTGATTTTGAAAGAGTTAGTTTAATCCACAGACTATAAAGATTTTACTTATAATACCTTATTTATTCAAAAAGTCAAGAAATTTGTAAACCACAACTTATAAACTCCTTCGAAAGAGTATTATGACATAACATTTTCATAAAAAACTGATTTGCTTTGGTTATTTTTGAAAGTGAGTTTATGCCTTCCTTATAATTACCGTGATCGAGGTATATTTCCCGAACATAACTTTAAAACAGAGAACACGTCCAGCAGTTTGTCAAATTAGATATATATTTTTTAAAATTAAGTCTAAAACGGCGATATTCGCAACTGTTAAATTGCACTTGGACAGTCGAGATCGAATCCTACCATGCCCCGCGAATCTGATGTCTATTCCCACCCAAAGTGTCACAAGCACAACTCTATTTGATTGTTAACTTAAAATATCAAAAAACATATAATAAGTTTAAATAACAAAAGTTTAATAAAAAACAGTGGATTAATTATGCAATTACTAAATATCCTTTCATTGGTTATGAGAAGCTCATTGCTAATGTTAATCATTGCATTCATCTTTACCTCTTATTTTTGTGGCCGCCGGAATACTGTGATGTACGATAGAAAATAAAATCTTAAGATGAAATCTATTTTATGATACTTGTATTTCTGAAAAATCAATCCATAACGTATTGAACAAGTGGATTGAAAGTTGAATATATTTGTATTGACTGATAATAATATAGAAGGCAAATTAGATAATTTCTAAAACAATATCGATTTATAAATTAATAGACAAACTGGAGATATATGAAATTGCAAGCTTTTTTTAAGCATTCAATGTAACAAACCAGACATGACTTTTCATGTTCCTAACGGACAGAAATGAATAAGAAGTTGAATGGCTGCAAGAAGAAAAACACGGGAAAAAACCGAATTTGAATGGATATAAACACCTGTTTGTGTACAAAACAGTTGAATGCAGTGCATGTTGTTATTTTTGTAGGGTAATGGATTGTGTATATTGTGTATATTTCACAATTAATTCGTTACTGTAGAGCTTGTACTTCATACAGTGACTTTGTGGTGTTCTTGCTTTTGTCTTGTCTCTGGACTTTGATTTATGTAATCTTGTGCTTTGTTCCTTCGGCATTCAATTGCGGTTATTCTGAACAGCAACTGGGTTTAAAAAAACCTGGCTCTCATCCTGTCGATTTGAAAAAAAGCCTTGCTCAACAAATTTGCTAGCATTTTGTGTATGACAAAACATAATCTATCCTGCCCAGCGGGCAAAAAAAGAAGACCAACTCCGGTAATATTCCACCTCCCTTGAAAATCAAATGTTCAGTAATAAAGCATTTCATTTGGGAATTTACATTGTTAATATAGTATATATCTTTTCAAAATAGTGCTGGGGTAATTAAAAATGTAAAGGTAATAAATTGTAATGCATTACATTTTTTTCTATGCAGTGTGTAATGAAAATTTTTTCATTACATGAAATGGTGATTCAATTAATTACAGTAAAAAAAGGCTATAATGCCAACAACTTTTGACTTACTTTAAATTGCATGAGAAAAATATTGTATATTGATCTTCTATAATATATAACAAATATACCTCTTCAAAAGTCAGTATAAGAAATCTCTATTTTATTTATTTTCAGAATATGATCAAATAATTAACAGAAAAAAATATAATATTCATCTTTGATTTATATTCATTTCTTATTTTTAGGACATTATTTTTTACTCATATGTATAATTTCTATAGCTTATTTATGATTTCCATTTGCTAATATAAAATTTATTAAACATTTTTCTCCCTTATTTCTTCAAACATTTCTTACCACTTTTTTATACAATGATTACGATTTGTGTCATTGATTTTGATTTTACTCAAATGATCTTTGATCCGTTAAATAAAGAACAAATAACAAAAACCGAAGTCACAGTTAATTTGATTTTACATATTTAATACAGATTGATTGAATAATTATTAAAGTAAATGACAGTGAAAACAATTAAGCCTAAAAATAAATTAAGTGTTTAGGGTAAGGTAGGGAAGGTAGGAATTTTTTTTGAAATAATTTGTTTGTATATTGTTTGAAATATTCATTTTTTTCTTCTTATCATACATGTAATATATCAAATAGATTAAAAAACTCTTCAAGTTAATGCCTGTCTAACTAGTGGTATTTATCCAAAAAGCTGGGCACAAGGATATATTACCCCAGTGCACAAATCTAATGATATTTCCGATCCAAATAACTATAGAGGAATATCAGTAACTAGTGCAATTGGCAAACTATTTAATAGTGTTTTGAACAACAGACTTGACGTCTTTCTAGAAAAGTATAATATAATTGATAAATGTCAAGTGGGTTTTACAAGAAAGGCTAGAACCTCTGACCATTTATTTATATTAAAATGTATAATTGATGAATATTGTTGCTCAAAAGAGGGGAGGGTTTATGCCTGTTTTGTTGACTTCCAAAAAGCCTTCGACACTGTCGTACATACAGGAATTAAAATTAAATTACTAAAGATTGGTATAGGCACATTGTTTTACAACATTATCAAAAATATGTATGAAATCAGCAAATCTTGTGTTCGAATTCAGAATAACATAACAGAATTTTTCACTGAACATGTTGGAGTTAGACAAGGAGACAACCTTAGAGCTAACCTATTTAAAGTTTTTATTAATGACCTTCCGGAATATCTCGCTGATAGTCCTGATCCAGTTTTTTTAAATGATAAACCTCTAAATTGTCTAATGTATGCTGAAGGTCTCCAATCCAAACTAAATATTCTTAGCAAGTACTGCAAAGACTGGTGTCTCACAGTTAATCCTAACAAAACTAAAATTCTGGTTTTCAACAAGGCAGGCAGACTTATCATAAGTTTAATTATAACGAATATGTATTAGAATGTGTGCAACACTGTAAATATTTGGGAGTTTATTTTAGTGCATCTGGTACCTTCTCCTATGCTCAAAATGAACTTTATAAAAAGGGTCTTAAAGCCTTTTTTAAATTGCAAAAAGATTTTTTGTCTTTAAATCCAGGAGTTAAAATCAGTATTCATGTTTTTGACCACACAATAAAACCCATTCTATGATACGGATGTGATATATGGGGTTCTTTTAATCCATTCACAGCTAGATTCAGAAATGGAGTATTACCTCTTGATAAGATATACTCCAATGTTGTATGCGAAAAACTACATATCAGATTTTGCAAATTTATTTTAGGAGTACAAAAGAAAACCACAAACTATGCTGTTTTGTCCGAACTTGGACGTTTTCCTCTTCATTTTGATATTGTCAAAACCATTATTAATTTTTGGTCCAGATTAGAAAATCTGGACTCATTTCCTTTGTTACAAGATGCATATCAACATTCTAAAAATCTATTTGATAAAAAAAAGTCATCTTGGTACGGTTCAATTATGCAAATATTACAGAATATTCCAGGTCTAGGCAGTAAAACAAAAATATCTAAAGAGAGCTTGAAAAAAGCCTTGAGGCAAACATATTTAAAGTTTTTGAAAACCCAACTCACACAGCATTCTGATGGAAAACTCCGCACCTATTTAAAATTTAAGTCAAATTTTGGATTTGAGAACTACCTAAGTTTAATCAAAAACTTTGAGCTTAGGAGAAGCTTAACCAAACTAAGAGTATCATCTCACAGGTTAGAAATTGAGTCTGGTAGGTACCAGGGTATTCCTCCTGACCAACGACTTTGTCGGCGGTGTAACATGGGTGAAGTGGAAGATGAATGCCATTTTCTATTTAACTGTAATAAACATGTACAGGACAGACAAAAATTAAATAAAACCATATGTGAAAACTGTCCAAATTTTTTAAGATTGACATGTGGGGAAAAACTTGTATGGTTAATGTCCTGTGAAGACAAAACTGTGTTGAATGAGTTATGTCATTTCATAAGTAANTATATACTTGATTATATATATATATTAACCTACCCTTGCGACACCGCCCTCAGTCAATTCATCAATTAAATAAATAATATGAATATACTGTTATTTACTATAAAGATATACATAAATCTATATATATATATTTTTCATACATATTACAACTGTATTGTCCTTTTGAATATGTAATGTTCTTGATGTTAGTTTTGTTACTGACTTAATCATGATTGTTATATGTTATTGCCCTTCATGGGCCCATGATTGGAGAAATAAAAATCTTGTATCTTGTATCTTGTATACTTAAGAATTTCTAATTACAGACTTTAGTTCCCTTAACTCTCCCAACACTTCAGGGTTACTATTTGAACTATTTCTACAACATATTAGAATTTTCCGTTTTTATGCCACAGAGTAATGTGTAATTTAATTAATTACATTTGAAATGTTATGTAATTTAATTAATTACTTTTGAAAATTAGTGTAATTGTAATGTAATGGACATTTTTCTAATGTAATGGTAATTTAATTAATTACTTTTGCAATGTAATGACCTGTTTCAAAGAGATTCAATAATTTAACAAATTCTATAATTTTCTAAAAGTTGGCGACAGATGAAAAAATTATTCAAAGCATTTTAAGTCTAATATATACATGTTATGCATATCTAAATGGAATCAACTTCATGTTTTGGAAACACTTGACTTGAGAACGTGTTATTCACGTCTTTGACTTTATGGTCTTCCAAATGTTTAGATTTTATCTGCGCTGAAGAGACATAAGTTGTCGAAATGCGCATATGCAGAATCAAAATTCACAGTAACTTCGGTATTTAGTTATTTCTCATACATACCAACCTCTTGCATTTGTACTTTCATATCTACGTTTTCGCGTGCCATTCTCAGTTGTTGATCACCGTATTGTGATGCATGACCCACGAGATCTGTGCTTTCACATGGTGATATTTGCGAGTAGTCTCTTGCATATACTATTTTCGTTGTTAAATCTGTTTCTGGAGAAAATTCAGGTAATTCAGTTGAGTCTAATTGCGTTCCAATTGAACAAGTCATCAGCGGAACTTTAAGAAAATGTGTCAACTCCGTAGTAGTTTCCTCAGATGGAGAATCAGGAGGAGTCATTGATGTGCATTGATCTTTTACGTAATATGTATCATTTGTCGGTGGACAGCTTGAAGCCTTAATTGTCCTCGATCGTCTTACTTGACTCGTTCTGATTTGAAGTAGTTTTTCCGTTTGTAAATCGGCGGATTTCATATACGCAGATATGTTCTCTTGTAAAAGGCAAAAAATTGATTTTAATGTTTTACTTCCATGATCTTCTGATATATCCACTTTTCCAGCCATATCAGATTATTCACAATTATTTTTAAAATTCATACAGTCATAATTCAGCATATCATTGTTCAAACATGATATCTGGATTGTAAGCATAATCTTTTATTTGAATTGAAAGATTGATATACCGTTTTTTACGACTTGAGTGAACTACTCAAAAATGAAAGCAAGCGATTATATTGTGCAATAATGAAATGTTTCATCTACAAATGTTCCTTTTGTTTCGTTATCAATATAGGTAAATTGTATTGCATGTTTAATCACATCCATTGTGTCATTTAAACTAAATAATTATTGAATCCCAGCCATATGGTTAACAAAAATACCCAATCTCTATGTTAAGATAAGACTGATGTAATGTCCCACTAAGCAGTCCAGTATGTGTTCCAATTTGTTCGAATTTTCCCTGTTTCGCAATGAAGTTCAAACATATGTCCTATTATTCAGTCCAGTATGTACCTCTGAAGATTAAAAAAAAGAAATATATTCTTTCGTTTAGTCCGGTATAATTTTATCCTCCACAAATAAAAATTTATAGGTTTTGCCTGACATTGTCTAAGAATGCAAATTGCCTGATTACTGTAGCGTAAAAGGAGTGTTTTGAGTGACTTTGACCTTTGATCTTTGACCTTGACTCTTCTTGTAGGTCATCTTATACTAAAAGGTTTTTAGCTTTTTGAGCTATTAGTAAAAACCGAAACTGGACATTAAAATCAATTATTTTTGCATAGAACAATAACAGATGCTCAAATAATTTTGAACCTAATGATCCTAACAGGACCCAAATTTTCTTCGTTATATTCATCCAGCTATCTTTAAGGATTTCTGTATTTTTCTAGTAAAAACAATCCCAGATCAAAGTTCACAGTCAAAAATGATCCCTAACTATTAACCAAAAGGAGTCTCTTTTCTTTTTAATGACTCAAAATTTACTTTATTGACTGATAGGATTCTTGAGCTATTAGAAAAAAAACATAACTTTGCTGAACATGTCATGCACAAAAATATTCTGAGGAGACATCCGAGAGCTTTCATAAAAATGCTTCAAATGTAGCTCTTGGCATTGCATATATATTTTAACAGCCATCATTTGAGGTCCCTGAAATTAACTACTGATAAAGTGGCCTTTGATCATGGCATTTTTAGATTACCTTTAACACTTATAAACAGTGGTGAAGGTCACAATTCTGTACGACTGGTGTTGTTTCCCAGAAAAAAAAAGATTGAATGGCTATTTACCTATCATAAGTAAAAACTATACAATGAAACCTATCTAAACCGAACACTGATTAAACCGAATACATGTGTTAATAAAACAAAAGTCTGAGGAAGTCTTGTATTAATTTCTTTTTACAGAGCCTGTGTAATCCAAACACCTGTTCAAAGCAAACTAAAAAGATTTCTGTTCGGGCAAGTTTCACTGTATATGGTTAAAAATAGAAATCCGACTGGTTTCACAATACTTTATCATTCTCAAGTTCGGTATTTAGTCATATCTTAACAAGACCAATTACATGTATTGGACCTGCGTCACCGTCATTCATGTCCAACTGAGAAAGTGTTTTTTCCCACATAACAGAATGTCATGTATAGGTTTGCCAATTCAAACAAGTATTAATTTATCTTATTACCAAAACATTCTTCAAATGCAAGTTATAATTGAGATTATATTAAGTTCAACCCA
>MJUU01031641.1:0-16026 GCA_002080025.1 Modiolus philippinarum | reverse complement strand
GAACAAGTTCAACAAAAGCATAAAATGAAAATAGTCTATATCACTTCAGCAAAGGTGTAAACCATACCTGAATTTGAATTAATCGTATACTTTGAATCTTTATGAGCAAAATATGTGAAAGCAATGCAAAAATTCAAGAATAGCGAATAGCTGCGAATGATCAGTGCTTTCAAAACTCTGCAACGTCTCTGGACAAAAACTGAGTACCATATGATGAAATAAAGTACCAAGTTCAATAATGGATACATTTGACAATTTTTAATCAAAACTGGCCTAAAATAAGTTCCCATCATCAATGTGCTCAAACAACAGTGCAAACTTTCAGAGGTATTTAGTCTTAGATTACACAAACCAGGCACTGTATTGTAAAATTTGATGAAAAAATGACTGAGTTCAACAAAACATAAATTCGACTTTTTTAATTCAAATCTGCCCAAAAGGGAAGGTGCACATCTTCAATAAGTTCAAAACAACTGTGCAAAATTTCAAAAGCATTAGGTATAAGGATTCAGAGTTTCAGATTACACATACTCAGTAATGTAATGTTAAAATTTGATGAAAAATTGACTAAGTTCAACAATGGATAAATTCCACAATCTTTTTTCAAATATTCACCAAAAGGGGAGGCACACATCATCAAAGTGTCCAAAACAACTGTGCAAAGTTTCAAAAGTATCGGGTTAAAGGTGTCGGAGTTTCAGATTACACAAACTTGGTACCCCTAAAGCGTGACGGACGGACGGACAGACGGACGGAGTCGACCGGCTCCTAGACCTGCTGTCACCGTTGGTGACGCAGGTAAAAAGGGTGGGTGGAAAATCATAACTTCATTCCGTGTATGGCACTCGGTGGATGTCCTTGATACTGAATTTGGCTTCCTATTTCGATAAAATGAGCACTTCTTTTAACCTGCGTCACCAACGGTGACCGCAGGTCTAGGAGCCGCTCGACTCCGTCCGTCCGTCCGTCTTTCTGTCCGTCCGTCACGCTTTGGGGGTACCAAGTTTGTGTAATCTGAAACTCAGACACCTTTAACCCGATACTTCTGAAACTTTGCACAATTCTTCTGGACACATTGAAAACCTTCTCTTTTGGTGAGATTTGAATAAAAATTGTCGAACTTATCTATTGTTGAACTTAGTCATTTTTTCATCAAATTTTAACATTAGGGTACTGAGTCTGTGTAATCTGAAACTCTGATGCTTTTGAAACTTTGCATAATTTTTTGGACACATTGTTAGATGTGCACCTTCTCTTTTGGTAAGATTTGAATAAAATTGTCGAATTTATCCATTGTTGAACTTAGTCATTTTTTCATCAAATTTTAACATTACGGTACTGAGTTTGTGTAATCTGAAACTCTGATACCTTATACCTGATGGTTTGAAAGTTTGCATAGTTGTTCTGACACATTGAAAATGTGCACCTCCCCTTTCGGTGAGACTTGAATAAAAAATGTCGAATTTATACATTGTTGTACTTAGTATTTTTTTCATCAATTTTTAACATTACGGTACTGAGTTTGTGTAATCTGAAACTCATACACCTTATACCTGATGTTTTTTAAACTTTGCACAGTTGTTTTTTACACAAAGAAGATGTGCATCTTACCCTTTTTGGTGAGATTTAGAAAAAATTGTTGAATTATCCATTGTTGAACTTAGTCATTTTTTCATCAAATTTTAACATTACGGTCCTGAGTTTGTGTAATCTGAAACTCATACACCTTATGCCTGATGCTTTTGAAACTTTGCAAAGTTGTTCTGAACATATAGAAGATGTGCACCTCCCCGTTTAGGCAGATTTTAATAAGAAATGTCGAATAAATGAATTGTTGAACTTAGTCATTTTTTCAGCATATTTTAACATTACAGTGCCTGGTTTGTGTTATCTGAAACATTCACATCTCTGACTAAATACATGTACCTCTGAAATTTTGCACTGTTGTTTGAACACATTGATGATGTGAACCTCCCTTTTAGGCCAGTTTTGATTTACAAATGTCAAATTTATCCATTATTGAACTTGGTACTTTATTTCATCATATTCGTCATGGTACTCAGTTTATGTCCAGAGACTTTTCAGGCTTTTGAACGCACTGATCAGGGGTCAGCTATTCTTGAATATTTGCATTGCTTTCACATATTTTCTCAAAAAGATCAAACTAAGTGTTTATTTGAAACTCAGGTATGGTTTTCACCTTTGCTGAAGTGATATAGACTATTTTCATTTGTGCTTTGTTCAACTTTGTACATTTAGTTTGTTTTTTTTCTTCATTTTTATGTCTATTATTCTTTTTTTTTGGCTATTACAGTGATAAGGGTTGAACTTAATATAATTTCAATTATAAGTTGCATTTGAAAAATGTTTTGGTAATAAGGTGAATTGGTAAATCTATACATGACATTCTGTTATGTGAAAAAAAAAAAAAAAAAACACTTCCTCAGTTGTACACGAGTGACGGTGACGCAGGTCCAGACATTTAATTGGTCTTGTTTTTACTACTTTTGGATTATCGCTTTCCATATTGTCTGAATTCAATGCTGCTGATGAGAGGTTACTCCTTGAAATACGTGTACAGCATAACCAAATTTACCTTTATTATGCAACTTGGGTATTGATTGTATTTTTGGATTTCTGTATTGAATCATTCAAATTATTTTATCTTGACTAATAATAGTGTATATGTTTGAGGGATTAAGACGTTTTTTTTAAGATCCTAGTTAAAGGGTTGGGGTAGACCCCAACTCTTGTTATTTAAAATTGATATTACCATTACAAATAAGAATATATGCAATCTCAAATGATTTAACAATACAATACTAGAACATAATGATTATTAAAATGGTGGGTTGAATTATTCCTGCCGTTGTTTACTACTCTTTTGGGATCTCATTCACTGGTTTTGTGTAACAAGAATAAATGTATATGCATATTTTGGGGATGATATATCGCCCGTTTTCCAGACTGTGTATCCATCTTAAAATGGCTTAGGTAAGAAAAACACTGCATGGAACTTCGTGATTTTATTATTAAATTCATCTTACTATGAGTTGCAAGAATATAGATGGCTTATGGGGTGGTGGTCTCAACTGTTTTCACAATAATTATTTTTACAATTTAGAGATTGGGGGTCAGTATTATGACTCCAACATATGCCAATTAATCAATCTATACTTTGATTGATAATAAGAATATAAATCATAAAGGTGGTGAAATAAAAGAACATTAGTAGTATAGAGGAGGTTTTCAATTAGGATTTGCGGTGGATACATGCGGTGGATCCGTTGTCATAGGAACACAAAGTGTTCCGATTGAACACGAAGTGTTGGCGATCTATCCGTAATACCCTACCCTATTATTCGATGGAGCCGGCGGAGTGTTGCCATGGGAACACGAAGTGTTTCCGGTCGTGACGTCATCACAACATGATATCCCGGGAAATTTGACTTGAAGTGAAAATAGCCTTATTTGAAGCCCTAAACAACCATATTGATTGGAAATGATGATGGAGCCGGCGGAGTGTTGCCATGGGAACACGAAGTGTTTCCGGTCGTGACGTCATCAAAACATGATATCCCGGGAAATTTGACTTGAAGTGAAAATAGCCTTATTTGAAGCCCTAAACAACCATATTGATTGGAAATGATGATATGAATCAATACAAGACTAAACAGGGGTACTGTGGAGGGGTATGAGAGTAAGCATGCACAACCGGAAAGGATCGTTTTCTCCCTTATACCACCATATTGATTGGAAATGATGTCATGGATGGACGTAGCATCCCGTAAGGGTGCTGTTATCTATTGCTGTATTCTATCAGGTCCACTTTCTTCGCGGCCATCTTGTTTTTTCGAGAAGATATAACTCTTGTATTGAAAAAAACCCACTCTGCATTTATCCAGGCTTGTGACTGGCTATCCCGAAGGATAGGCTGCATTAACTTTTTATTATTTTTTTTTTCGCAACTAACAATTACAGTTCCTCAGGGAGTTCTCGGTATAAACCCATGTTTTTGTAAACATTCTTGAATAAAGGGACATTCTGGAAAATGCCTATGGTGTTCCATATGTACCACATTTCAGCTCTCCAGCCACCAAATACTCCACCACACTGTGTGCACTGATGTTTGTCTTCTATACATCACTCACATGGCGCAAACGACCAGCCCCTCAGTCGCCAGACTACCTTTCGCCTGACCAGTTGTGATTAGCAGTGGGAATTAGAAAGCAGTGGAAGTTTCACATCAGGCATTTAAGCAGTGTACCAGACAGACTGCATCCCTGAAAGCCCGTTGGAGCGATTGAAACCTCTGAGAGAAAGTTTGCTTACCTTATCCTCTTCATTTCCGGCGTATATATACTTTTCCACCTTTTCTTCGTATTTGGACTGATTTGCATCAGTGACTTTGTTTACTATAATATTCCATGGTGATTCCCAGTCTGAGTCTTCTTCGTCAGATCTTTCATCGGTGGTATACTCCGATTCTTCACTAACATGACTTTCTTCGGACATGTTAGAGTCCGTTTCCATATCCTGTTGTTTGTCCATCTCTTGCTCTATATTATGACGTGATTGCTTGTGACGCAGAAGATTGAACTGTCGATTGGAATGATGATTACAGCTATTGCACTGGTACATTCCAGAAGTCTTCACCCCTTGAGATTCATTGCACGAATGAGGATATTTTTAGTTAACGAAGCTTTAAAAAAATCTCACTCGTGAGTTGCTCACAACCCCGATTACTTGACTAACGAGTATGCTCACACGACTCACGAGTTGCTCACGAGTATTTTTTGTCAATGCTCGCGTGCTCATTTCACTATATTGCTGCTGCTGCTGCCCAAGATACGAGGTATAATTGTTGCTGCTGCTGAGCTAGATACGAGGTAAAATTTCTGCTGCTGTTGTTGCTGCTGCTGCTGCTGCTGCTGATATTGATGACGTCATTTCACTTTATTGCTGCTGCTGCTGCTGGTGGTGGTTTAGATTCATAAAAATAGATTGTCTTGTTATGGTAATTAACCGATCAGAAACCTTCTTACAAAATGAACTCACCAATTACTGCCATCGATACAAATAACTCTAACCATATTCTATCCCTTACCCTAACCATATTCTAACCCTAAGCCTTACCATTTTCTAACCCCAAGCGTACTTATACTAATCAGTGTTCTTTCTTCCATGTATTTTCTCTTATTAGTATAGAATATTAGTATAGTGAAAGAACACTGATTAGTATAAGTACGGTTGGGGTTAGAAAATTTTAAGGCTTAAGGTCAGAATATGGTTAGGGTAAGGGATAGAATATGGTTAGGTTTATTTGCATCGATGGCAGTGATTGGTCAGTTCATTTTGTAAGAAGGTTTCTGATTGGTTAATTTCCATAACAAGACAATCAATTTATATGAATCTTAACCACCACCACCACCACCACCACCACCACCACCAGCAGCAATAAAGTGCAATGACGTTATCAATATCAGCAACAACAGCAGAAATTATACCTCGTATCTAGCTCAACAGCAGCAGCAATTATACCTCGTAACTGGCGCAGCAGCAGCAGCAATAAAGTCAAATGAGCACGCGAGCACTGACAAAAAAATGCTCGTGAGCAACTCGTGAGTCGTGTGAGCATACTCGTTAGTCAAGAAATCGGAGTTGTGAGCAACTCATGAGTGAAATTTATTTAAAGCTTCGTTAACTAAAAATATCCTCATTCGTGCAACGAATCTCAAGGGGTGAAGACCTCTGGAATGTACCATTGCAATTGACAGTTCAATCATCTGCGTCGCAAGCAATCACGTCATAATATAGAGCAAGAGATGGACAAACAACAGGATATAGAAACGGACTCTAACATGTCCGAAGAAAGTCATGTTAGTGAAGAATCGGAGTATACTACCGATGAAAGATCTGACGAAGAAGACTCGGACTGGGAATCACCATGGAATATTATAGTAAACAAAGTCACTGATGCAAATCAGTCCGAATACGATGAAATCACCATGGAATATTATAGTAAACAAAGTCACTGATGCAAATCAGTCCGAATACGAAGAAAGGGTGGAAAAGTATATATACGCCGGACATGAAGAGGATAAGGCACGCAAACTTGGATATAAAAAATGTTCCCGGAATACAGAGAAACGATTAAAGATGCTTATCTCAATAGTGTATTCTGGATGGAGAATATGCGAAAAGACCCAGTGCATAGAAAGATCAAGAAAACGTCCAATAGTTTGAAAGAAGAAGAGGACTACGATACTAGAGAGGCATGGAAGTATGCTGTAGATAAAAGACAGTATCTGTTTGATGGAGCACTGAATGATTATGACCCACCATCGACTGAAGAAAGCAACGACTCCATGTAAAAGATGAATCAATGACATATGGGATGGGAGGAAAGGGGTAATGCAGCCTATAACTATATAGTTATAGCCAGTCACAAGCCTGGGGAAATGCAGAGTGAACCTTTCACATGGAACAAAGAAGTGAAATGTATAGAGTTTGTGTCAAACAATTGGTCTTTTTCTTATTTTATCTCACCACCACCACCACCACAATAGCTTATCATCCCATCACCACCACCACCACCACCACCGAATACTGAAATGAGCACACGAGCACTGACAAAAATATACTCGTGAGTTGAATAGTCATAATTGTAATCAACTCATAAGCAGCATTGGTAAATCACGAGGTAACTCCCTTACCAAACAATGAACGCCGGCCTGATGGAAAACACCCTATTGGATCATATAAAGGCGCAAACGACCAGCCCCTCAGTCGCCAGACTACCTTTCGCCTGACCAGTTGTGATTAGCAGTGGGAATTAGAAAGCAGTGGAAGTTTCACATTTAAGCAGTGTACCAGACAGACTGCATCCCTGAAAGCCCGTTGGAGCGATTGAAACCTCTGAGAGAAAATTTTGTTTTACGCCTAGATACGTTCAAAACGTGGACCTCAAATGCAGTACAATCCTTGGATCTCGTCCTAGACTATTTTTATTATATTGGTATAGAAGATAAATGTCAGTGCACACAGTGTGGTGGAGTATTGGGTGGCTGGAGAGCTGAAGATGTGGTTCATATGGAATACCATAGGCATTTTCCAGAATGTTCCTTTATTCAAGAATGTTTACAAAAACATGGGTTTATACCGAGAACTCCATGAGGAACTGTAATTGTTAGTTGCGAAAAAAAAAGAAAAGAAAAAAGAAAAAAAAGTTAATGCAGCCTATCCTTCGGGATAGCAAGTCACAAGCCTGGATAAATGCAGAGTGTTTGTTTTCAATACAAGAGTTATCGCTCCTCGAAAAAACAAGATGGCCGCGAAGAAAGTGGACCTGACAGAATACAGCAATAGATAACAGCACCCTTACGGGGTGCTACGTCCATCCATCACTTCATTTCCAATCAATATGGTGGTATAAGGGAAATAAACGATCACTTCCCGGTTGCGCATGCTTACTCTCATACCCCTCCACAGTACCCCTGTTTAGTCTTGTATTAATTCATATCATCATTTCCAATCAATATGGTTGTTTAGGGCTTCAAATAAGGCTATTTTCACTTCAAGTCAAATTTCCCGGGATATCATGTTTTGATGACGTCACGACCGGAAACACTTCGTGTTCCCATGGCAACACTCCGCCGGCTCCATCGAATAATAGGGTAGGGTATTACGGATAGATCGCCAACACTTTGTGTTCCTATGGCAACGGATCCATCGCATGGATCCACCGCAAATCCTAATTGAAAACCTCCTCTATATGGTCTGTAAGTCTCGTCATGTGACACCGAGAATTCACGATAAATATGCAATTTGAAAATGTCTCCCGCCAAAATATGACGTTGCAGTATTATGACGTTCAACGTTTTTGCCTGAAACGTCATATATTTTTTGTTAAAAATGCAACTTCCGGGTACAAATTATGTACCCGAAGTTCCAAAATTGGACGAGACTTACAGACCCTATACTACATACATTTTCATTTAATAATTGAATAACAAAATACCGAATTAAGTTACAGTAAATTTACTTTCTGCATAGTTCGACAACTTATGTCTCCTCAGTGGAGATAGAATTTAAAACTTTAAAATCTAGAAATCGAAAGATGTATAAAAGCTGACAGAGAACAAATAATCGAAGGATCTTAATTGAATGCCAAAATCAATTAAGGACGGGGCTTTGAATAGGGGAGACTATCATTATCATTACGGTCGACAATTTTTTTCCGGTGGTTTCCACCTGATTAGCGTTTTTGTCTCATGGATTTGTCAACTCTGTTCGGTAAATTTGTGATTACCCCCTCACCCCCCCCCCCATTTATTTAAATTATCATTTATGTCTTTCTAATAATACAATTCTTTCCCAATTCCCAGTAACTTCGGTATTTATTTATTTGCCTTTACATTTAATTGCATAATTAACCAACTGTATGAAATCAATCATCTTCCTCACTGTCTGTGGAAAATCTCTTCTTGAGATTCTTATTAGATTTAATATCTAAGAACAAAAAGCTAATAGTACATTTTACCAATGTTTTAAAATATTACGTCCAAATTCGATTTCTTTATAAATGAGGGTATTTTGACCTGAATCTAGCATTTTTGGATTGAGTCATCGGAGTCCAAATTGAATATTAGTAGTCGAAATAAGATACAAAAATATGGAAACTTCATAATAAACAGTAAATTTTGTTTTGCTAATATAATATGGAAAGCCATCATCGAAAAATTGTCAGAAAGAAATAATCTTCCTAACAATATCGAAATAGGCGGCATTCTCTACTCACCAACCCAGTAGTCTTCGATGCTGATCCGAAAACCGATTTTGAAACTTGCAATATCTAAATTTAATGAAATTTTGATTAAAACTAAGGAGTATCTCCCTCATGCACAGCTCTATCCTTTGCTAAATTTTGGCATTTCTATTTATATTATATTGGTTATTTGTTCTCTATCAGCTTTGACATGTTTTTCGATTAACGAACTTCAAATGTTTTGATTTGATCTGCACTGAAGGGACATAAGTTGTCGAAATGCGCATATGCAAAAGCTAAATAAACAGTAACTTCGGTATTTTGTAAATATACATGTAGTACCAAGATACATACTGAGTGCAATACACGTAATGAAGCCTCACTATTTGAAGCGGTTAGATTTTGATAGAAAGAGTAAATTTATATAAAACGAAAGGTAAAATTTTCATGTCAGACAAGTCTGACTACTGGGTTGGTGAATATCCTCGGAGACTCCTGTCTCACGGTAGTGGCATCGACTCAGTGGTTTCAAAATACAAAAATATCAAAGTTGCATAATAAACAGTTTATTTTGTTATGCTGTACACGTGTTTCAAGGAGTAACCTGTCATCAGGAGCATTAAATAAAAAAATATAGGAAAAGCCATAATCCAAAAATTAATATTAAGGTTGTAGTAAGATGAGGTTTTCACATTTATCGGGTTTTATCCTTTATACCTGTGTAATATATTTTGCCCTATAACACCTTATTTTCTTGTCATTAAAGGCTTTAGTGCACCCTGGTTATATCGCCACCTTTGGGACCAGAGAAATTTTTGGCGATAAATGAGGGTGGCGATATATCGAGGGAATAAATTACAAAGAAACTATGGAATTTTTTGAAAAATGTACCTTGAAAATGGTTGGCGATAAGTTGAACGACCGCCGTTAAAGAGGAGGGTATTACGAGGGAGCACTGTATTTCATTTAATGCATGTAAGCAAAATTTCATTTGATTATAGATTTTCCTTCCATGTGAAAGAAACCAATAATATCTTAATGTTATACCAAGGTAAAAGTCCAAGAGAGCAGTTTCCCGTCATTTCTAAATTAAAATTTCCTTTAAACAAGGTGCATTTATAACCTATTAATACTTTTTATATACTATTAGTAATTTGTTTTGCGAGTATGGAATTCTCTGCTTGTATTGCATCGAGTGCGATAGCACGAGATGCAATACAAGCTGAGAAATCCATCCGAGCAAAACAAATTACTAATAGTGTTTTTATCGCTAATTCTGCTATTGATATATATCAGATTTATGTTTCTTTTTCTGCTGAAATATTTTAAAGGTTAAACATATAATTTTGGGTTAAATATAGCGCTTTCTTGCATGGGATTATTTTTTTCACGAAACGTCACGCGACGTGATATTAATACGCTGTTGCTAACGTTCCATAGAGTTTGACGGTAATATGTTCATATCAGCGCAGTGCAGTGATACTAGAATTATCGTCGCTCGGGAACAATTGAAAATCAAACAAATTAGCGATAATAGCTATTATTTTTCCTTCACCAATGCTCTTTCAATTTAAAGAATCGATTAAGAATCGAAGATTTCCTAACGTTCACCTTAATATACATCCTTAATGGAACTGGAAATCTTTCAGGGGCGAAAACCCTAAAGTGGGTCATCGTGCATTTCGGACCAAATAGTTAAAGAAAAACAAGAGATGTGCGCAAGAAAATATTAAAATACAAATACGAATAATAATACTATTAAAAACCCAAATAAAACTTTATTCAGACAAGGTTTTAAGGAATTTCTGGTTCAGAAATGCACATTTTATATAATATTGACGTTTCTTGTCTATGATCATGTTCCGAAATAGTAAAATGTTGTAGGTAAGTATACTTTCTGATACAAAAGCAAATGTTGAGCGTGTCTGAAAACTAGTCTTATGTCATCTTTTATCTTGATGTCAGCAAAACAGGTGTGCTTTAATTACTAAAGTGACAAAATGACAAGAAACTACGAAAACAGTGACCAGTAGGTTCAAATGGAGAATTGTAACACTATTTAAAAAAGAAAGATATTGTTCATAGAATAGGAAAATGATTTCATTTTGTTTAGAAAGTTCATGAGTGGTAAGTTAAGTTAGTAAAATTACTGATGCTCTATATAATTAAAAACAAAACAGAAGAAATATGTCTTACCATCGTAGTCCATATTTCTGCAACGTCATGTGCTTTACTTTTATGGTTTGTTATCATGTGAGGACTAGTCGTTGATGGAGATCTTCCTGGTAGTATGTTTAAAACATTTTCAAAGAGGAAATATTTTGTACCTTTTTTAAAACGGTTTACAATGATTTAAAGTTCATTTTTATTATATCACTATTTTTGATAAAGCTATTGATATCTTATGATTAATGTTTTACACCTACACAAGTAAAATATTAGAAATAGGAAGTAAAATATACAAAATACTTCGGAGGTGTAAAAGGTAAAACAATGCAGTTTTGTGCAACAGGAAGTCTTCCTGGATTTTGTTGAAACTGAAAGTTTTGTAGATACTTTCCGTATAAATAAAATGAAATACCTGAAATACATATATGGCAAAACAGAAGCTACAAATAGTAAATTGATTATCTAGAATTACAAATATAAGAAAACAGTAAACACCTACAATGAGCGAAAAATACAATCACATTCACAAGCGAGCTGAACTAGAAAAACACAAATGAAAGACAAGAGACAAACGTAAATTTCGATAAGTACTCGGGATAGACGAACTTGGTACCGGCACTAGTAGAAGCCAGCTGGTAGAACACTGTCGCACTACGGAAGAAAAAATCTAACTTAAAACTTTCCGAAGGGTTTGGTTAAGAGTTGTCATGTATTTTAATAGACATCGGTATTATCAGTGAGAGGTCAGTGTGTAAAATCTTCAGGTCACTGGATTCCAAATCCAGTTTAACTTATTTGTGTAGAATATCTAATCGATATCCATTATTATGTAAAGAATGTAGTTACGTCTCGGTTTTTCTTGATTTTTTTTCAGTTTCTGGCATTTCTAACAACATTTCCATGAAATCGAGAATGAAAAATGCTCTTTGAAATAAGCTGTTTGCGATTCGCGTCATATTTAGATTTTAAATATTTATATCTCCTCTAAAATTCTTTAAAATCATTTAATAGTTAATGAAATATGTAACCTTCTTGCTAAAGTTTCGATGTGAAAGTAAGGTTACGCTCATTAAAATCGTCAAGGGTAGTACAAATGCGATTGTACAAGTTGAGATATGTACAGATCGTAGGATGGAGCTAGGGGGACGTCGTCGTAAAGAAATGGAAAATGAGTCATAGTGCAATCAAAATAAAAATCAAAATGATCTATTTTATCATAAATTTTATTTTTATTTTAACAAAATATGTGATGATACTTAGATCCAAAAAGGTCAGCATTTAGAATCATTGTTTACTTTATTAAGTTTAAGTTTTTGTAGGGAAATGATGTTGAAATAATCTAAAAACTGGGGCTTGTCAATATAAATGATATAGTCAATGTACCTGCTGTTCTCATTGTAAATTGAAATAAAATTATCAATGTTTAGTTCATTTTCATTTGTAGTTTTTTCATGAAGCCCCGTTCGTAACAGAACAGAAAAAAGATCTGCAATGATAGATGCTCATTAGTACCCATGGAGATTCCAATAACCTGTTGATAAACAATGGTGCCAACACGTCTAGTACTTCTTTCTGTCTATTTTTGGATTATGGCTTTCAATATTATATACAGATTAATACATGGGCATTTCCATATTGACCTGGTTATCCTCCCGAGACATCCATATTGGCCCGAGACGAAGTCGAGGGACAATGTGGGTCGAGGGATGATAATCAGGTCAATATGGAAATGCACATGTATTAAACTTTTTATTACATACTTCCGACGTTTGGAAATGCCAGGCCGATATGGACCGGAAGTCGTTTATTTGCCCAGGCTAATATGGACCGGAAGTCGTTTATTTTGTCTGAGAAGCACGAGGAGCATAAAATTACCTATTATTTTCCCGGGGTGTGAAAATATGGACAGTTTACTTCCGGTCATATTGATCATGCATAATCGCTTTTATTTCTACTAAGTATGTAATAATTGATTATAATTTTGCTGTTGAGAGGTTACACATGGACAATATAGGAACATTTCTTGTTTATTATGCAGCTTGAGTATTTTTGTAATATGGAAATTGTATCACAAATGTTTTGTCAGAACGAAATCAAAGGATTTGAAGACAAATTATAGGCTTTCAGGACTCTGTAAAAGCTTTTCCCTATGGATTTTTGCAATGGAATCAACATGACAGCTTCAGTAATTCAAGTTGCACATAATGCCTATGAGATATGAAAGTGACGAACCAACCAGACCTTTAAAATTCTGACTTATTTCTTCAGAATCCTACATTTATGTTTGTGAATACTGCAAAAAGAACAATTGTAGGAGGGCATGCCCAAGCAAAATGTTTACTCAGCAGTGTAACGTCTTAGCAATACCACTTGGGCTGTGGTTGTACATAACCTTGGCGTATGGAAATCAAGTTCGACCTGTAGACAAAATCGGTTCGGGTATAACTATAGAGGTATTAAAGATATAACATTACAGACACGACGAAAGTAAATGAGTTGTGAAATGAATACGCCATATGCCAGAAATGCGGTAAATCATTCCATGCCTTTAGTAAATTTTAAAGAGAGAGGTGGTCACCAACATAAAAATTAAAGGCAAAATGAAAAAGTTGATTTCAAATAACTAAATACCGAAGTTACTGTAAATTTACATTCTGCATATGCGCATTTCGACAACTTATGTCTCTTCAGTGCAGATAAAATCTAAACGTTTGGAAGACCATAAAATCAAATACGTTAAAAAAACTGATAGAGAACAAATGCCCAATATGATCTAAGAGTAAAGCCAAAATCAGCTAAGGACAGAGCTTTGAATGAGGGAGATACTCCTTAGTTTTCAAAAAAATTTACAAAATTTTAGATATTGCAAGGTTCGAAATACATTCGGCTTTCGGGTCAGCACCGAAGTACTGACTACTGGGCTGATGAATACCCTCGGGAACTAACAGTCCACCAGCAGTGGCATCGACTCAGTGGTAACAAATAACTAAATACCGAAGTTACTGTAAATTTACATTCTGCATATGCGCATTTCGACAACTTATGTCTCTTCAGTGCAGATAAAATCTAAACGTTTGGAAGACCATAAAATCAAATATGTTAAAAAAACTGATAGAGAACAAATGCCCAAAAAGGATGAATTTTGATTATGGGTTCAGTTTCGGTCAGCAAAGTAAAGATGGACCGATGATTCACAAATTCGTCTAGACATCCTAATATCTGCATTCCTTTTGGAATAAGAATAGGCACCAATTTGCAAATTTGTCTATTGTCTTCCTTTGAAAAAACTCACTGATCTAACGGATAGCAGGTTACTAGTAATATGTAGATTTGTTCGCAATGGGCATACCAAAGCAAAAAAAGTGTTGAATGGAATTATGAAGGTCATTATAAGTTGTATTAAGGGGGTTCGCTACTCCGTTTGGAAATAAAAAGGTTTTCTATTAAACATAATTTTTTGTTAGAAAATTGAAATATAAGTAATTTAAGTGAAAAAAATGATAGGTTGATGGTCTCGTTTTTGAGATTTAAGTGATTGAAAATTTGGCGGGAAACCGAATTCCTCTTTTTTTCATAGGATTAACATCAGCACTGTTTGATCATGAATGAATGTGACAGAATAAATAGAATTCAAAGAAATTTTTACATAATGCTCACAAATATATATAAAATGAAAATATGGAAAAAAATAAGGGGGTCAATGGGCAAAACAGTTATAATGCTTTTAAATCTATAAAACCCGAAAATCTGACAGAAATCCCAAAACATGAGGAGCGAACCCCCTTAATTTCAATATATATTAAAAAGCAACTTTATTTTAATATCGTTGCACAATCTCTTAAATATAGGTAGATTACTGTATGATATTTAAATCATTACAGGTTGTACAAACAAATTAACAACTTCCTGCATTTTTTTTACTTGGGCTGATTACATTTACATGTACTCTATATCTCATGTGTTTAAAAGGCATGTTTTCTTGTTAGAAGTAAACATTTGTTACCAATAAGTTCAAAATAAACAGCAAGAATAATGACCAGTATTTCACGTACACAAATTTTGCCTGTGTATGTTGAAAGATTAAGATTATTCAAAGCATTTAATTATAATATATATTTAGCACCATTTCATAGTTTTTTTCTGTGTATTATATCATTACAAAGCCATAATAAGCGTTTTCATATAAGCAGCCGCAGCCATAGAACTGTATGGTTGCCATTCTTTTCGGGTTCCATCTTCGTAATCAACAATACCACGTATGATTAGAAAACTTTCATTTCGGTTTCCTTCAAGCGACTCTAGAACAACATCGGAGACAAGGTCGTATGCACGAATACTGAAAATACGTGCAAAAGTGTTCCTCAATTTGGCGTCTTTAGCTACTTGGTTTCCACTAGCAACAGCACCATATCGAACATTTGTTTTTCCAACTAGATAGTTTTTATCTGCAGGAGGGTGTTCCACCTCTACAACGGTGCCATCGGGATTAGTGTAAAATAATCTGTCAGTGTTAATAAACGGCCGATGGAAATTTGATTCTTCCGTCTTAAGTCTTTCACTAGCTTCCTCTAAATAAATATCCCAAGGCTTTTCCGGCTCTGTAGAGGACTCTACAACAGATCTGCATTTATTGACGGCTTTTTGAAGAGTATTATCCCGACACATCCATTCCTTCACATTAAAACTGTATTCATCTGTGTGGCGTAAATATTCGACTTTTTCACAACGTAAATACTGGTACTGTTTTGGACCTGTTGGAGTAGAGACAACTATATCACCTAATCTTGTATGTTTGCTACCATCATTGTAATCAGGTACTGATCCGCCAACACCAACAAGAAACACATGCTGAATTTTACTGAATATACCTAGAACATAAGAAAACAATGTATTCTGTTTTCTATTGACATAATACAACGAAAAAAAGTATTATATCAACACAAATGAGATCGGATTCTTTAATTTAACCCGAGAATGCAAAAAAAAAAACTAAATCGTGCGACTGATATTAAATCATCTTTTGAAATTCTAGCATTGATTTTACGTATGAAACAAAATAAAATGGTATAGTTGGCCACAATTAAAAGATA
>MJUU01031635.1:8517-37814 GCA_002080025.1 Modiolus philippinarum | reverse complement strand
TAGTTCTATGGGTTGTTCAAACTCGGTCACAAAATTAGAGGCAGTGCATTACCGGCATAACTAGAAAGTGTTATCATTTGTTCCATTTTTTATAACCCGAATATTTATTAGATAAAAAATTATGAGTGTATTTCAGGTAGGAGGGTGCATAATCGTTGTGACAAGTAATAATGTTTGACTTTTATAATAAAAAATCAGTTAAAAAAAATGCTTGCATATGATTTGACCAATCTAAAAAAATAAAAACAAAGGTGTCTGGTTTTTATGAAATACTTGATATTCAAGGGGAAATCGTATATTTATATTATCCTTTTAACAATATATTTGTTATAGAGAGAGTAACTGGTGACGACCTGTCAGACTTACTAGAAATGTATAGGAATCAAAAGTGTAGAACCAGAGATACACGTCAGTGTTATGTATAACCCGTGTCATGCAAGCAACGTAAAAAATGTGAGTGAACTAAGAATCTAGCCCGTTTTACCCGTCTCAACTGTAGTGAATAACAATTGCTTATTTTCGTTAGTCCCGTAGATAGTAGTTAACTATGGCAAAAAGCCGTAGGTTTTCAAAAAACGTTTTTTGAAAACCTACGGCTTTTTGCCATATCAACTACTTTAGTTCAAGGAAAAAAATAAAACTTCGAAAAGCTTAGTAGCATATAGCTGTCAACTACAGTCTAGGGTGGATTTGAACGGGAGCGTAGAGAATTTTGCCCCCCCCCCCTCCTTTTCACCACCAATGAAAACAAGTGTATACTGTAATTTAACACTTTTTTTACATATTGTACGTGTGTATTATCATTAGTATCGAGTGACCGTCGTTTTAGTATATCTGATGATGAATTATGTTCAACGAAAGAAATATTCCATTTCAAATTTTAAAATCCATTATTTATCTATTTCCTTATTAATTTTGAAATTACACAAATTTAAAACATCTTTAACACTATCGAGTCATTATGTCGCCCTCGGGATAAATAACACCTCGTCAAGGTGACGGGTGATGTTTTGACCACTTGTTTATTACATTTTGTTAATAGGGTAGATGTTGCATCATTCTACCAGTAGCGGCTTCCTATTTCTTATGTTTAATAAACTAACAATTTAACTCTGCTCCACAAATATAAGAAATATATTTAAAAATATTTTTTTAAAGACAAAATCCACCATAATCGTATTTGCATAATTTTTTCTATTTCGGATTGTATTCAATCGTACCATATAAGCAAGTAGTATACTAGAGTAAAAATCATACACCAATGATATAGAGCATTCAAAATGCAGTTTTTTTGTAAAAATATATTTCATTTATTTAAATAAATTGTTTCGTGCTTCTGTTGACTATATCAAAGTACTTAGTACATGGTAAATTTGTGTATCTAATACTAGTTCACAAAATGTAGAATAACGGATTTTCACGAGTCAAAACTTCGTTCAATTCTGAGGGGCGGACCTTTTTCGGGATGCCGGAATTTGATTATAATTTAGTCCAGGATTTTGGGAAATAAATGCACCGGGAATCGGAATTTCTTCCTTAAATTTGAAGTTCGGGATTTCGGGATTGAGTAAAAGTAAAGTTGGGGTGAGACCCCCTTCGCAACCCTTTAACCCCCAATTTTCATAACAGTTACACTGTAGGAAGAACAAGCACATTACTAAATATATTGAAAAAAAACATTTTAAAATAGTAAGTATTGCCTATTTTCACAAGACGCGCTTATGTTCATTTTATTTTTTACTAAGCAGACTGTGTTCGTGTTTATGCATTTGCTCATCATTGAGCTCATTAATGAGTTTACCCTCCACACGCACACTTTTAATGTAGACTTTTAGATAGGAACTCTCGTGTAATTGAAGGCGGAAACGATCCCCTCGGATACCAGTTAGAAGGAATACTAGATCTCTAAAATTGTTGAAATAAATGTATACCACATAAAACACGAACTATTTACGAAGTTGAAGTGCATTTTAAATTTTTCCTATATGACAATTCATTAACTAAATTTTAATTGACGAAAAACTTTTAACCTGAAGTGCTACAAATAGATTAAATATAAATGACCCTTAGCTCAACAGTGTTTTACAGTTTTATTTGGTTTAAAATCCAATATACATAAGATTGATACCAATACATATAAAACGTCACAAACAAGTTATTATTACTAAAAACATAGTAGCCCTGTAAATTAATTAGTAATTCCCTCTCAATGTATTGATGTAAAGATTTTTTATATATATAAACAAATCTGTTATAGGAGTGAACACGATTCAAAAGTCACGTATTGTATGGGTGAACCCAAAAGATGCGTATTGTTCTAAATGTATGCACTTCGGATTTTCAACTCGCATGCATGGATGCAGTTGCACGGCCTTCTCTCTGAGAGAATCAGACCTCTCCTATAGAAGGGTCCTGTAAAACTAAATATTTTAGAAGATGGGGTGGAAGGCTGTAGAAAGCTGAAAAATTTGTGGGAATTATAGGATAAAGAGGTGCGAGATAATGAGTTGACAGGTGGAAGAAAGGAGATGGGTGGGGTGGGAGAGATTGGCCCGCTAAACACCCGCGGCACTTCCTACTTTACTGGTACTAGACATTCTTTACTCCTAAAGCAAGAAAATTCTATATTCTGTGAAGACTGAAACTATCATATGCTAAATGATTAGACATAAGTTGACAAAAACTGTCAAATTGCAGAATTCAGATTTGTAAAAAATAAAGGAATGAATTTATTATGTATGCATAAGGACGAATATTATGTCTCAGGTCCATTGTGCTGTCGAAATTTCTAACATTCCTGCCGGGTGCACAACAGAAAAAAGAAAAGAAGTAAACACCCTTTCTTTATATCCATTGACTACCAAATTTGGTTTAACTCGACCAGAAATCTGTCATACAATCTTAAAAAAGACAAGCCAAGTAGTAGGTGGATTTACAACCGAACAAAGGTATATGTAAGCTTACAAAACTGACTCTCTCCTCTCTCAAACTCAAAGTAAACCCACAAAGAATATATTAGGACAAATACATATAATTATATGTATCTGACTAAGACAGTCATTCCAACACTTATAACTCAGTGTGAGAACTCGTATCATTTCTTTTTTAATTGTCCATTATACACAAACCTACGTAATACATTGATTAATAGTTTAGATTGGCTGCCAGATTGTCTTGTCTTCTAACAAAAGGCGATAGTCGATTATCAAACGAACAAAATGAAAATGTCTTCAAAAGTGTTCAAAAATTTATAAAAAATTCAAAGCGGTTCTCAATTGTGTAATTGAGTGTGTGATCTTTTCGAGCAGTTCACACACACCAAACACATACTTGTTTTTTTTTCTTCTTTTCTTTATTTCATATTATTTTCTTAATATCTTTTTCCTTTTTTGCATTTATTTCATATATGTAATACAATGAATTTCTTTATTATATCACTTTGCATGCTCATATATTACCGTAAAACATTGTATTTAAGGAGAAGACGATCTAAGTTGGCAGAACTTGTGTCTGATCCTATTTGCTGTAATATTTAGCAAATAGAATATGTTCAAATCAAACTTATAACTCGATGGTACACAGGGAGTTGCACACAAATTGCCATAGTTTTTGTTTTAAGTCAACGTTTTGTTCACAAGGATCTATTTTTCTGCTTCTTTTTATGGTTATCTAATATACAATAGCTCTCGATTAAAAGGGTTGCAGTACTGGATTTCTTGTTTCTGAAAAATTCTTTTGATATTTAATTTTTTTTTATTTATATTTTCTGTCTTTTAAATTTCACCTGAAAGCCCGGCCCGATTTCGATTTATATGAGATTTTTATTAGTTTAAACGATAACTTATTTTTGTGGGTTTTAACTTGGCAAATTCCATGTTTCAAGGTAAAATTATACAATTCATATTTTGCATATTGCATTTACAATATACAATCATGTCATGCCTTTGGGTGTACGACTGAGGCTTAGGACATGTAGTTATCAATAAATTTGTGTGCAAAAGTCAGCGGCAGCGACTATAATTTCAGCGACGTCTTTTCTGTGTATTGTATGCAAATTTAGTGACACTGAACTTTGAATAAATTATATAAATTATAATGTAATAAAATATCAATTGATATTAATTTTCATATACATTTTTTATGTAATTTTATAGCAGTGGAATCGATATGCGTACGGAATCACACAATCCGGTTATTTTCATGTATTACACAATTACTCGATATATATAAATTGTACCTTCTGTTCGTTCTAAAAATCGACTAATGTATTTGTTTACCTCGATTGTCTATTTAGCACATGAGTTGAACTGTACACCAAAATTTCTATCATATTCACCCGATTGTGGAATTGTCTGTGATTTTTTATTCACTTTTGATAATACACAGATTATGTAATTGTCTGCTTGTTTATCTGAAATAAGAAAAAGAAGGGAAACGGGGAATGTGTCAAAGAGACAACGACCCTAAGGGGAGCAATAACAACTCAAAATCGGTTTTTACACGATTGTTTTACTCAAGCCGGGTGACTTAAAGGACAACGGCGTTACCAATGTTTGGTATTAACAGGGGCACCGGGTTCCACCATTTTTTAACGTGGGGATCCGCGCTCCAACACTAGGACTCCGATCTACACTCGCAGTGCTCTGGGATCAACTTACTAGGCACCGGACTCTCGGAGATGTGTGGAGCGCGTGTTATTACCCCAACAATGTTTTTTCTTGTCTCTGTTCAACCAGAGACATTAAAATAATGTCTCTGATTTAATTACCAAATACTCGTGATAACCTATTGGTATTTTCAGTTGAAGTTTAAGACCCCTACAGTCACGTTCAACTGACCGATATTTCACAATTTTTTTTACATCTGTTGAACATCAATCAGTCATACCCCCGCTTAAGCGGGTGGTACATGTATATAGTGATCATGGTGTCCGTTCATTTGTACCGAATTCCGTCCGCCATAGGGTACATACTTTGTGGCGGTAACATATCTCAGATCACTTGGTGAAATTTAATGAAACTTTCACAGAATGTTCAGTGCCAATTGCCATTGTGCACCTGCTATTTAAAATTTTTCTTGGTGATTATTTACTTCTGGAATCAAATGTTTGGGGGTATGCATTTGTGAGCTTTGCTCACAGTTTTTCTAGTTGTATCCTATTAAAATTTATAAAGAGTTGCATAAGTATCCGTACAGATCAATTTTAGTATATGCTTCTTCAATAATTCTCCATTGACTTGGAAATTTGAACTGTTTATCCTGTTCATCATTTTTTATTCTAGCCACATTATAGGTGATACCCATTCCACTTACATATGTTTGCCCTGACCTTTTAGGATATAATCGATCACATTACTTTTTCAACAAGCAGTTAACACAGTCTGTGTCAGTAATCTAAAACCCTTGATATCTAGAATGCAGTTACTCGTGAGGAGTGCATACCGATTATGTCCACACCAAGTTGTTTGCCCAGTTCTTAGGTATGATTACATCGATTTTTAGCAAACAAACGTCTTTGGAGCTACATTGTGTACATGTCAAATGCAAAGGATCTCTTGAACTTTCAATGCTTTTTTGCATAAAGGTGTATAATCATCGCTGGAAAAAGAATCGTGTAGAAATTTATCTTTAGATTTCCGTTTATTGCAATTTTTAGCCCAGTCTTTGGGTAAACTTTTGTCTTTTTGGCTACAGGCAATGTCGTTCACAGACATTCCTCTGTATGAATAATTGTCACGTGCGGGATAGCCACAGTTTTACACCGACAGCAAAAGCAAAATGACACATGAAACAATCTCGAATAAAATAAAAAAGGTTCTCGTAATAAATATACCAGAGGAAAACCTAAATAGAAATGAAAATATACTCTGCTATTCTTCTAACCGCCATTTCTTTAGTGGTATAATATACGAGCGCTTTAAATCGTTTATTCTCTCGTTCTATATTCTAGTCCATGTTATTTAATCTGAAGTTAATTTTCTGTTTTCTAATCTCGGATGTTCAAGTTCATGGTATTTGTTATTGGTACCCAAGTTCTTCTCTTTTTATCAATATTCAATTCGCATCGTTGCCAAACCAGGACGTGTCTATACACATGCACAATGTCCAGTATAATCAATTTAAGATGGTCTAGACCTTGAATAACCTGTCTGCTATCAAAATGTCCAGAAAAATTACTTACGGTCGATTCAATAAATGTCTCCCTACCCGACCTTCTTTACCAATCAAATGCAGCGATGTGACTGATTCATTCTTTGACTGTAAAAAGATGACAAAATGCTACATTGTGTATGAATGTACACACATTTTGCCTGTTCATTCCATTTCAGATGACACTGTGGTTTTTTTATACATAGAAGCTGACACAGATGTACACGTCACAAACTGATGGTGGGGACAGATTTATGGAATCGGTTCTACTTGTATAATATGAGCATTTTTACTTGACTTGTATAAATTCTTAAACATTTAATGCATATATTGAGAAGAGCGTATGTCACGTGCCATATTAAAGAGCAACAAACAATCAAAACAACCAATTGACAGGGTTATATTGTATATTAAACTGTTTGATTTTAGTTTTAAAATAATTTTATTGAAACATAGAATAAACAGAATGGGATAGAAATGTAAGGATAATAAATAAGTAAGAAAAAAAAAAATAAAAGTAACTACAAAAAAAATTGAAAGCAAAAAATTAAAATAAATAAAATTAGATAAATATTAAATACAACTAGAATAAAATAAAATAAATAAAAATAATTAATATAAAAAGAATAAAATGAATAAATAAAAATATAATAAGTAATTTAATAAATAAAAGTCTTTACTTTTGTTTTAAGTGACTTGTCTGTGTTGTAAATGTCTGACCAGCGTTGAGTAAACGCCGATCAGCCAATCTAAACGCTACCTGTGTTGTAAAAGACTGATATCTGTTGAAAATGTCTGTTTAGTGTTGAATCAACACCGATCAGTCGTTTTCAACACTTCTGTGCTGTTAAAGACTGACCCATGTTGAAAATGTCTGTCCGATGTTGAGTCAACGCTTGTCAGTCATTTTCAACACGGATCAGCGTATTTTACGACATAAGTAGCGTTGAAAATGAATGATTAGCGTTGACTCAACACTGAACAGACGCTCTCAACAAAAATCAGTCATTTACAACACAGGTAGTGTTGAGAATGACTGACCAAAGTTGACTCAACACTGGTCAGACTTTTACAACACAGGTAAAGTCTGAGATTGACTGAAATGAGGTGGCCCAACTCTGATCAGTCATTTTCAGTCAAAACTAGTGTTGAAAAGGACTGATCAGCGTTGAATAAACTCAGCACAGTCATCTGCCCGACTTTTCCATAGACATCCTCTGAAAATGTAAATGAGTCTGTTTATCGAAGTCTGAAATTTTAAAACTACTGATACAATAAAAGAATGTTTTTATTATGTTTTCGGTCTTTTGACTTATTTTTGTCATAGCTTGCCGGGGAATATTTGGCGTTGTAGTAAAAACTGTGGTTAGTAGCAACAAACTCTAAACTGTTTCATATATCATATTAAATGATTAATGAATGATGCTATGATGGTTCTTTATGAGTATGTAAAACATATCTCTGGGTATGAGCTAAGTAAAGAATCGTCCGGATCGGAACTATAATAAACAATGAAAGACTATCGAGTAAATGCACATGAGACAAAGTCTCTACAAATACACGGTAAATTATAATGACATACCGAAGTTAATTAAGTTTTTGCATATTCCCATTTCGATTACTTGTGTCTCTTCAGTACAGATCAAATCAAAACATTTTGAATACCATAAAAAGAAAATTACAAAATCAGCTAAGGACAGAGCTCTGCAGGTGGGGCAGTGGTTGAAATAGAACAACAGAAATTGAGCTCTCATTTTAATGAGGTAGAAATGTTACGTTTTGAATTGTTTACCATAGATGCATAATCATTAAAGTTATTTCCAATAGAAAAAATACTAATATTTTTCCTCTCTTTTGTTTAAATTTATATGAAATCAACGTAGATTGCCGCAGGTGAACATACAGATGCACATACAATGCACAAATCTTGAAAGAAGATCAGCTTTAATGTCTGTCTCTCAAAGTGGATCCCAAAAAAGGCCATCTTTAGATTTTTACTAAAATTTGCTTAGGGATTGCCAATGTCCTTGTTTATCCAAGTGCAAATTTTTATGTCCGCCCTTTGTAGCATTTCTCCTGAAGAAAAGTCCAAAAAACGGTCATTTTTCCCCTGTGCATTCTTTCTGATGTTCCTTTTAGGAATCAACTATGTATAAAAACGAAACTGTAAACAAATCTCCCTAAAAGAATACAAAATGGTAACCACCCTTATATTACATTTCAAATACTAATTAACAAATGTCCGAAAATCTTGAAATTTAACAAAGTGAAAATACTAATAGTAAAATATGCTCCTTTAATTACCCATATATTTATTTCACAGTAAGTACAAATCACTCGCGAGCTAAAAATAAAAGGAAAAGTCCATTTCCTCCCTACTTAAAAACTTGAAAACAGTGGATCCTGAAAAAGGCCATATACAGAAATCAATTTCATATGGTTTATACGATGCATAATTATATATTCAATAATACTCCTAAATTTTGTTTCCGCCCATGCCCTTTGAGGGTTGCTAGAATTTTTTTCTTTATTATCATAAATTTGAGTATCAGATATATATAGACTTGGTTTTAAAACAATGTTTCATAAATTTATCAACGACAATTGTTTATTTTCCATATATCTGTACCATAAAGCAATTGTTGCAGCATATTATACAATGTATGTGTAATGTAAAAAATACCGCAAATGTTAGAAATTTGTTTGTTTTTTTACATTGGATGTGTCATCACACATCTTGTTTATTTGAGGAAATGACAGGTATACAAATTTACAGGGGAGACAATTTTTGTGAACTATTTCCCGGCCAGCTCAGTTTTAAATAAAAGCATTTGAAGTTGGCTCATTTCTAATACCCCTTATATGGAAATTTGCATTGAGCCTATGGGAAATTAAGCGATCTGGGGTATAATAAATCTGAGTTTATATTACTCATTAAAAAGAATTATGCATTCAAAATGCCAAGCTGGTTAAGCAAGCAAGTCATATAAAATTTTCTTTTAAATGTATTTCTAAAGTGAAACTTCAGTGTAATTATGGTACTCTGTTTTGTGATCTTTCTCCTTTATTAAAGATTTATCTATTCATGTACAAAATTATACCTTTATACACATTAAAAGTCGCAGTAAATGTTTCGCCAGCATTTAAGACCTTGTGTGAGCTTTTCATCTAACTTGGCGAATTGCAAAATAAGCTGAATACGATGTTTTTTTTTTTGTTTTTTTTGTTTTTTTTTTGGGTTTTTTTTTTTTTGGTTTTTTTTGTTTTGTCGATGCAAAAATGTGTTTCTGTGTAGTTGAAACCATATATGTCAGCCATGGAATAATTAGTTGCTTTTAAGTATCATATACGCATAAATAATAAATATTCCAATGCGATTTATTAACCGATTTTCCAAGGGCAGTTTTGTTTTTGTTATGAAATGAACGTTGGTTGTTTAATCTGATGTTGAAGCAGGTGGCAGTTCATAAAACATATTGTCAATTAATTATATGTTAATATGTACATATGTAATAAAAATTATCAAAATATTAACAAATAATGATGTAATAAAGAACGATAACCAAACATTAGTTAAAAAAAATCATCACTTTTCATCAAAGGTAATGTCACTTTTTCTAACCTTTACAAAGTGCTGCAGGAATCGATACAGTGTATGATCGCCTCAGGCGTCAAATGAAGATGTCAACAATGGGTCGTTGACCTTGTGAGAAAAACCCTCTTGTTTCTTTATTCGTATGAAGCCAGGTTCATACAAGGGCTAGTTCAGAAAAAAGACAATAAGCTAGCCAAAGCCTTTAAATTCAGTTTCCGTTATATAGATGATGTTCTTTCATTGAACAATTCTCAATTTAAGGATTACCTTCAATTATATACCCAAATGAACTCGAAATTAAAGAGACCAACTGATACACCATCATCAGCATCATACCAGGCAGGACCTACACCTTTACATTGACAACTCTGGACGTCTGAAAACAAAACTTAAAGACAAGCGTGATGATTTCGACTTTCCAATAGTAAACTTCTCGCTTTTGAGCAGTAATATTCACACATCTCCGGCATATGGCGTGTACATTTCACAACTCATTCGCTATTGCCGTGCCTGTAGTTTGTACTGCGATTTTGTCAACAGAGCGAAATTACTGTCTCAAAAACTTATACATCAAGGGTATGGTCAGTCACTGTTGCAATTGTCACTACAGAAGTTTTACGGTCGTCGCCACGATTTGACAAACCATTACAATGTTTCTGTGTCACTACAGAAGTTTTACGGTCGTCGCCACGATTTGACAAACCATTACAATGTTTCTGTTTCACAAATGAGAACAGGTATCTTTGGGTAGATCCAGAGTTTGTTACCGGACTGACTAACACCGACTGTGGCAAATCGGACTTTTCACCGGCAGTGCGACGGGTGCCACGCGTGGAGCAGATCACACTTACCCTTCCGGAGCACCTTATGATACCTCAGTTTTTATAGGGGTTTACACTGCTAGTGCTTTAGTTTTGCGGCGTTCTTGTTTATTTTAGTTTATTTGTTATGTCTTTGTCATACTGTCTCAATTCGTGCTGCCATGATTTTGGATTTATGATTTTAGAATTTCCACCTTTCCTCGTTCTTGCTTCGGTATTTGTTTGGTGAACACACTTTATTTTGGATCATTGTTGCAATTTCCTGTTGTCCTGTTGCGTTAAAATGCAAATGGTTTTAACGACAGTTTATTTGCGCTCATTTTCAGTGAGTTATGGCATATTTTTGGAAATTGCTTTAAAGGAATTTTGAAATGGTTTTGTGGACTGTTTTAGTAGGCATCATGTATCCAACATTTTTTCCATTTTTGTCACGTGGTGTAGACAAGAGCATGCAAAAATTGGTTTTTGCCTTGGTGGCTAACAGAGCGTATCATGTAAGCGAAAATTGCTCAAATGCCTTGTAAATCATTCTCCTTAGTGGTCTGTACGTTACTAAACGATTTCATAAAATTAACATATAAATATGTCAATTTAAAATTATGCGAGTCATTTTTTGTTCAGTATTTTTCTTATGCTTGTGTGTGTGTAGTGTCTTTAGCTTTCTGTCACCCAGATTTGTCTCTGGTCTTTTGATTTATGTAATCTACTTGTATTTTGTGTCTTCGGAATTCTAATGCCATTTTTGGCACTCTCATTCCTTTTATCTGTGGGTGTTTCTATGTCACTGTATTTTAATGCCTCTTCATTGTATTACCGATCTAGTTTAACTATACTTCTAATTTCTTCCAGTTTTTCATCCTCCGAAATTGCTTTCCTGGATGTGGTTTTGAAATAATACATACGATGTAGATGTAAAGGCATGTTAATGGCAAGTTCGAAAGAACTTAATGTATATATGTAAAGCAAAAAGGCAGATGAACCATATTTGTTTATTGGTTTCTCTCCTTTTAGTTTTTGGAAGATATTCCCTTAGGTTTTTTTTCTTCTTTTTTTTATATCTCCCCTTTTTTTAGAACACTGTGTGCATCATAGATCGATAGATAGATGTAGTGATATAAGAAAAACAAATAATAGTTACTATGCACCTTTTTTACTATTGATTACACATGCATTTTCTGAAGAAAACAAATTTACATATATTCAACACTTATTACAAAACGACACAAATATGCCATCCAAGAATTTTATTTAACGTAAAAGTATCTTTAATGCAGTGTCTATATTTTTTTTACAATTTTTATGCTATAAATTTGCCTTTTGAAGAGATTTACAAAGTTTTATCTCTACTGCAAAAATAATTCTAGTCCTATATTATTGATATATATATTTAATAACATGTTTTTTTAGAGTAACACTACATGAACACTTTTTCAAATTTTAGTTCCAGCAAAATGTATCGTTTGAGGTTTCAATAATGACGGCCCCCTTTCCAACATGTTCTGGACATTAACTGTGAAAATGCATGGCAAGCGCTAACAACAAAAATAGAGAAAAACTCAATTTTAGTTACTTAAACTTAGTTTTTCTCAACTCAAATTGAATTTAAGTCACTTAATTCGGATTAGCGCAACTAAAATTGAGTTTGAGTAGTTTTTGTTGTTCCTGTGCTGTTAACGCCGTTAAAACATCGTTAATGTATTAACAGAACTTTAGGCTATTTAGTTGTTTACATCAAATTACTACTACTTAATAAGCGTTTTTTTTTATTGAATTGAATTTAAGTAGCGAAAAACTAATTTTTAGTAATTAAAATTCAGTTTTTCTATTATTGTGGTTCGTGCGAGCATTTACTCTACTCACTACAGTTTCCCTTAAATTAGACTTAAAAGCTAAAGTTCTGTTTGAAACAACCATCTTGATTGGTTGAAAGCTTTGTTTTGCCTTTAACAATGTAAAAGAATTTTTTATCTTTTGTTTTTTTTCATCCAAATTTGGATCGGTAATAATGTTTTGAGTTTTAAATATTTTTTGCTGTCGATTACTTTTTTTAAAGTTCTTGCAGAAAAGTGTTTTATGTGTTTTTGTCAGAATATGTACATATGTAACGCTAATCATATAGATATTACAAAAAAATAATATCTGTTAATAATGTATACCCTGTAAACGGGTAAACATTCCAGGATTTCGTTCAAAAGAGTCTATCAAGATACCTAAATTTACAATTTCACACGAGTGAATTAAAAATGATAATTTAATGACCCTCATTATTTATTACTAGTTCGTACCGACCATATTTACTTTTTCAGGTCTGTGACGTAATAGCAAAAACTCATTCACAAGGATATGATATAGTAAAATAGCCTAGAAGTTTTAATATTTGTATGAAATTTAATTCCAAACTAAAATACCTATCCTACTTTTTCTTTTCTTCCAAATTTTGTAAATTGCAACATAAGAAACTCCTTAGAAAAGGATATGTTAAATTGAAATTAAAAACAAAAAAATGACATTTAAAGTTTGAGATTCAATTGCAGACTACTTTTCAAATATTACTTTTCATCAATACAAATTAATATTATTATTATAACATTTTCAAAATTGCTTTGAAGAAAAAACAAAAACAAAAATAAAATCAAAACAAAACAAAAAAAAAACAAAAGAAAACAAAAAACAAACAAACGAACCAAAAAAAAAAAGAAAAAGACACAAAGAATAAACAAATTAATGTATTTTGTACTTTGAAACGTGTTGAACGTAAAAAAACACTCAATTTAACTTACTTAATCTTTGCTGTCTCTTCTTAAAATCAAATTCAGGTAGCTTAATGTGAATTAAACTCAATTTATGTTGTTCAGGAGCATTTAATGATAGTTGAATTGCCATTTTCTCTACTTAATTCGTTTTTCTCACATTAACAGCAAATATCTCTATTTAAGAGCTTCATGAATTTAAGTAGCGATAATTCGAATAAAGTTACCTAAATTGAATTGTAGTAAAGAAAAACTAGGCTTTAGTTTTTTGAATTGAGTTTTTCTATTTTATTTTTTTTTTTTTTGGTTTGCGCTTGCCATAAAAATGGCTATATGCAGATCTTAAATTTACTGCTATTCAGTTATTTGTCATTCAAATGCATGCTATGAATCCTGGATAAAAAAATAGACATGTTGGAATAATTAAATGTGTTCCAAAGCAAAAATTGTATACAGTATATATCATTTTTTTCCATGAAAAGACTTCATCAAATATGTCTAAAAATATGAATAATAAAAGTAAATAAACATGATTTCATTTAAATGCTATCTTTTCCTGTACGTTGTTTTTTTTACAAAAGACGAATTCTCCTAATAATTCATCCATGAAAGAAAACACCATTTTTCCTATACTCTTTGCAAAGATGTTTGTACGTTAAAACAAATTTATGTCATACATGTAACGAACCTAATCTAAAACCAACTGGTTTTAATTTTAAACGTCACTAACAGTGTGACGAGTGCTGTTAACAGAGCAGGACATGCTTACCCTTCCGGAGCACCCGATGTCCCTCTCAGTTTCACTGGATTTCACACTATGAGTGCTTTGTTTTGAGTGTTGTGATTTCGGTTTCTGTGCTTTGAATCTGTCTAGCGTCGTTGTTTTTGCCTGGCATCATTGTTTTCTGTTTTCTCGTATTTGCAATGCCTTTGGACTTCGGTTTTTGTAAATTTCACTCCTTTGTTCCTTCGGTATTCTACTGCCGTTGTTTTAAAGCAAGTTATATTTTTCAAAGATATTCTTAGTATTTGAAAAATATCGTGGTAACAAATCTCAGAAATCAAAACAGCCTGAATCACAAAAAATAACTACAACAACATTTAAAGTAACGATATTATAAAGATCACCATTTGTTTTACTTTGTCATTTACATGAATTGAAATGCTCTTTTCTATCAATAAATGTTTGTAAACCCTTTCCTCTACATTGCCCGTATCACATAAAAATAATGAAAACATATCAAATACCTACTCCATTAACATGGATATATCTTTACAATAGCCACTGATTCTAATGACTGATTCTAACAGCGAAATTAATCATCTAATGAACATTATCACAAATAATACTTCAGCAACTTGCTCAAGCATAAAATGAACAACTATTGAAAAATATTATCACAGATAATAATAAGCAACTTGCTCAAACATAGAATGAACATCTAATTAACAACATTATCACAAGTAATAATAAAGCAATTTGCTCAAGCATAAAATAAACAACTTATAAATAACATTATCACAAATAATAATACAGCAACTTGCACAAGCATAAAAGGAACATTGTAAAGGCTGAAAAACAATCCCCAGATGTCTCAGATTATGTCAAGTTTTTATATTTATTTGAGCTACTCATTGTGGCAACACCGTCTGCACATTTGCCTTGTTGTCAAATTAGCTGCAGAAATGCACACTCCTTGTAAACTTCCTAAAATGATAAATACATAGTCGATTTCGGAAAGTTGAGTTATTTCACTTACAATACCCATTATCCAGAAAATTCCTGAAAATGCACAAAGTCGCAAATATATCCTACCTTGTTGAAAGGACTGGGATTTTCTGACATGATTCATATCTAAACTATGGCGGGTAACATGGACAATAATGATCAAGAGCGCAACCAAATTGATACAAATGGAAATCGTGATAGGAGACGACACAAATACCAAATTTGGCAGAAAGCCTGTTGGAAAACACACCGATCCAGAGTAGAAAGCAGAGAAATGGGAAACTCCAAAATAATCAAGTAGGATAGAGGGTATGACGCAAGATAAAGGTACAAACAAACCAATGAATGTAAATACACGCTTTCTTGACAAAACAAGGCTTTCGTTATGACACGTGTTTGACATAATTTTTGTCAAATTGCGACATATATATGTAACTGAAATGGTCATATATGTAAAAGTAACCAACCAAAGATAATGAATAAAGACTCCAATGATTAAGCAAACCCTTTGGTAGTCATTAGCTCCTATGCCTATCATAAACAAAATGTTTGAAAGAACCATTGCAATAGAAAGATTTTCGAGGTTGTTGCCGGGGATAGATTCTGCTGTTTTGAATTTTCGAGATAGGACTATGGATGCACCCAAAGCAAAAACAGACAAAGAACATCCAGTGTAGGTTATTATAAGTTTGACTGTATTAACATGTTTTCGTGTCCCGGGAAACATAATCTTTTGTAGACATGTTATCTTTTGTAAAATCATTGTTTGGTTGACAAGGGTACTATCTACAGCCATTTCTGTGCAGAAAACAGGATCATGTAGTAATGGACCATTCAACACAACTTGATTATCGAGCATCACTTCATTAAACTTATTATGTCCTTTCAAATTATTATATTCATTAAGTACACGATAATGTTTAAGTTCTTGGAAATCCATTTTTACTTCTAAATGTTCAATATCAACATGTATAAAATCCTTGCTTAGAGATGTTAATATATTCATTCTCCATTTAATGTCACTGATGCCAGTACGGTACAGTAGAAACATTTCTCCTGTCAAGGACATCAAATTTCGGATAACAACTGCATGTACATAAAAAAATGTTGATGAGTATGTCGTTACATTCCAAGTATCAGCAGATGTAATAACTGTATTGGAAGAAGTAAGAGAGTACACCAATCCATAAAACACTTGATTTATTGTCGAATATGATAAGGATGATGACGAAATAAGACGAAACTGCAAAGTCAGGGTAGAATTTGTGTAAAGTGGCTCATCCGTACAAAATCCATTTATCTAGAAAAATTAACAAAATGCTATTACATTCTGCTTTTATCAAATAGGAAAATTAACTAAATGAGCAACTACCTAAAAGTGTCTACGACATGCTTAATCAAATGAGGAGATTTTATGCGTGTAAGTTTCTTTGGTACGTTGTTATCGCTTAGCGACAACGGGCATGCTGGCAAACTAGTTAATGAAGTTGTTTTACTTACCCTTTCATTGTAGCCTAATCTCCTCTTCGTTGTGAGATCAGGTTCACCGAACTATCAACTTGGCGTGATACATTATGTCAGTTACCAGCCAAAGGTAGGTTGTTTTATCCGGGTACTCTGACTCTTCACCATTAAACTGACGTTAAACCCACAGCAGATAAACCCGGATGATTGTTTATTTATGTTGTTGGTCCGTTTTTGGTAGTTCTTAAGCTATATACTAGAGGCTCACATGAGCCTGTATCGCTCACCTGGTCGCTGGTTTTATTCATTGTCACCTATAGACCACCTATTCATACTATCAATCAGTTCAGCAGATGTTACATTTTCATTCTTGGATGAGGTACAAACTAAAAATCACAAACTTTGGAAGGGATCACCCAAAGACAATTGTAACCAAGCTTGGTTCCAATTGGCTCGGCAGGTTCAGAGGAGAAGACATTTGAATGCATTTCCCATAGAGTCCCTATGTTAAACTATGTTCTTCGCTGGCGGCCCTCTTGGATGAGGTAAGAACGTAAAACTCACAAAATTCAAAGGGGACCTCCCAAGGACTATTGTGACCAAGTTTGGTTCAATTTGGCTTGGTAGTTTCAGAGGAGAACATCTTTGGATGCATTTCCCATAGGGTCCATATGTTAAACTATGTTCCCTGCTGGTAGCCATCTTGACCGAGGTGTGAGGTACAAACTAAAAATCACAAACTTTGAAGAAAAACATCTAGAGACTATTGTAACCAAGTTTGGTTCCAATTGGCTCAGTGGGTTCAGAGGAGAAGACATTTGAATGCATTTCCCATAGGGTCCCTATGTTAAACTGTGCTCCACGCTGGCAGCCATTTTGGATGAGGTACAAACGCAAAAATCACAAGCGTTAAAGGGGACCACCCAAGGACTATTGTGACAAAATGTGGTCCCCATCGGCTCAGTGGTTTCAGAAGAGAAGACCTTTGAATACATTTCCCATAGGGTCCTATGTTAAACTATCTTCCCCGCTGGTGGCCATCTTGGATGAGATGCAAACCTGCTGGGCACATGTAGAAATTGTAGTTCTGGAAAACCTCAACCCTTTTGCAATTCACATTTAACCTTTATCTCAAACAGTTTTTGAAATAAAAGTAAAAACGTTCAAAAATTGTGAAAGTGCAAAGAAAAAGCGACAATAACTCCTATGTGGATGGTCAGATTTCCTTCAAAATTGCATCTGACATGTAGATCTTACTATGCTGACCATTTTTGCTATACAAACTTCACTTCTATCTTCTATCAATTTCAATATATAAGAAAAGAAGTAACGAAAAACTGAAAATTTATTGAAAAGGGGCAATAACTCCAAGACGGGTAAACGGATATTCTCCGAAATTGCAGGGCAAGTAGATCTCATCATGCTGATCATTTTTACCCATGTCAGAATTTTGATATCTGTAATGGTTTTCGAGTAATTTGCAAAAAAAACAGCAATTTACCCCTATGTTATAATTTTAGTAACAGCGGCCGTGTTATTTGGTCATATACAAACATAAAAATCACAAACTTGAAAGAACATACCCTGCTAATGATTCAGGCCAAGTTTGGTTAGTATTGGCCCAGTTGTTTCAGAGGAAAAGATCTTTGAATACAAGTTAACGGACGGACGGACGGACGACGGACGCCAAGTGAAGGCAAAAGCTCACATGGCCTTTGGGCAGGTGAGCTAATAACAGATACAAATTTGATACTTCGTACCTTTGATTCCTTTGTATTGAAGGTTACCAAAAAGAGTGTACCGTGGTTTTTGAATTTTCGTGAGATGCAGTAAAATTTCGAGCAAATCATCGAAAAGGGCTATTTTTGCAATATTTCATAAACCATCAATTCTGATATGGACGTTCTTCTTTGTAGGCTAAAAACAAAGACTCCACTCAGATAGGATTTGGCAAATTAACATAGTTTCTTATTGATTATTTATTTATTTAACAGTCTCTGCAACTTATTTCTCTCGCATACTGAAAAAAGGAAAACATTGTGTTCCATGTTTTTGTTGAATCCTTGTTGTACTTTTAATTTTCAAAAAACTTGCAATAAAGCATTGCGTTGTACTTTGAAAGTTGTTAATACTAAGGTCGTAAAATTCTGAATCGCCGAAAAGAAAAATTTGAGTTATTTTAGGAGGAATAACTTGATTTTATTTATGTTTTGATTCCAAATGATGATGCATCAATAGAGAAAAAAAAACATTACAAATGAGCCTTCTAGCACATTGTTGAATGAGTGGAATTGTTAAACAAAATTCTTAATTTTTTTTAAATGTTATTTTTTTTTCTTTTTCTACTTTCAACACATAATCACATAACTACACCATTCTTAAATAGTAACTAATAACATTAAAGAATCAGTCTAAAAATTATGATTCATTTTGTTTTATTTTCTGAAACTGTCAAAGACTTGATATTTTATTGGATTTTACAATACTGTTCAGGTTTTCAGATTTTGTGATCCCTGAGTGCTCATTATGTATTGAATAATTCCAATCAAGACTAATAACTCACTCAAATTTAAATTTGCAATGTCAATGATTGCAAAATTTGTGTCACCATTTTTGAGGACTACGAAAATGTGCGGAATTCTATGGGACTTATCAAAATCACATTTGTTGATATATAAGCTCACTTTTTACACAACTGCTATTAAAAACATGTGAATTTCATAATCCCATGGCACAATGCATTTTCCCGTGGGATTTCTTTATTTTCCATGGGATTTTGAAATATTCTCATTGAAGAAAAATTTCCCCATGGGAATTTAAAAAACTCTCAGGAAAATAATAATCCGATTGGAAAAAATCCAATAGGAATATTTCAAAATTTCATGACAAATTGTGAATATTATGGGAAAATGCATTTTCCTGTCTGATTTTGAAATTCCAATGTTTATTAATTGCTACTGTGTAAAATCAAGCTAAGATATAGACTTTCAAATATAAATTGGTTAAGTCTAATTCGATTCTGTACATTTTGGTTATTCACACGATTTGGTACATGTAGGTCTCAAAATAGGGTCGCAATATTTGCAATCATTGAATTGCAAAAATTTAAATTGGAATGAGATGGCTTGATTGTTTGCGATCATTTATCATACGATATTACACGGTCAGTAATCGTTAACCTGTACAAACCTTGATTGCAATACAGTAATAATTGATAACAGTGTTATGATCTGCTATCCTTGATTGCAAAATTGTCACCTTTGATCGCAAAATTGTGATACCTGATCGCATAGTTGTGATCCTTTGTCCCCACCTTATGGTCATTGGTTATTGGATTATAACTGGTATGTTCATTCCAAATAGATTTCATCTGTATTAACTATTTTGTATGTTTACTTTCGAGTGTTTGAAAATAATACCATGATTAAGGGTGTATTCTCCTGAGGTGTCAGTCTCGTTTGAATCTCGTTTAAGAATAATTCTTAAAACTTGCCCGATGAGTGAAACTTTTTTATTGATTTATATCATATAGTGTACCTATGATGTCAAAAATATGTACCTACGACCAGTATTTTTCGATAAATGAAATGTGTTTTAATTTTCACCAAAATCGACCATTGAATTAAGAATTAATAGGAAAAAGAGGGGAAACGGGGAATGTGTCAAATAGACAACGGCACAAAGGGGAGTAATAACAACTGGAAGCCACCATAAGATCGAAACCCCACATCCAACGGCAGGTTGGAGTTGGCCCCTAAATAAAGAGTAATCAAGTTCAGCGAAATAAACATCATCTTAGACTCCCATAGACATGTATATAGTGAACTAACTAGAAAACAGACAAGACACACAAAGAATTAATAAATTTCCTGACTTAGGACAGGCGCAAACCTGCTGCGGCGGGGTTAAACTAGTTTTATTGAGCCCAAACCTTCCCCCTATAGCCAATGTGATAAATAAAAAAAAACAATCGTAACAACATTAAAATTTAGTTGGCAACATGACTGAGTCAATTGTGAAAAACTACTAGCAGTTAACTGACATGCCAGCTCCGTTTCTTCTTATTATTAAGTCTCCCAAACGAAGTTTGGGGAGACTTATTGTTTTTGCTGTGTTTCTTTTTATTATTATGTCGCCCCAGACGCCTCCGTTTCTTATTATTATTATTATTCTTTATTATTCCAGCCAAAGTTTGTCCGGTCAATTACTCAGCGATACATGATCAGAAGTTCATGAAACATGATATAAAGTTGGATCACCATATGAAGATGTGCGTTTTATTATTTTTTTTTCAAAATGGCCGCCATTTCTAAGATGGCCGCCAAAATACGTCAAAATTTCAACTTTGTCGGATTTCAATGAAAATTGATTTCTAGGTAGATTTTGATGCTGCGAACAAGATGGAATCATCGAATTGGCTGCCAGGGCGACATCAGCTATTGCTTGCAATTGCAAATCTAGTTATTATTATTATTCTTTTTCTTCCGTTTTCCACCTCAACTTTGTCAGTTTTCTCGGACACCACTGATCCAATCTTAACCAAACTTCACAGGATGATAGAACCCCATCCCAAGATGTGCATTCCAGTCTTGGAATTTTCAAAATGTCGACCGGTGCCATGGAAATGGTAAAAAAGGCGGGAAAATCAAAGTGCTCAGAATTGGATGAAATTTTACTGGTAGGTTGCCCTACATGTGTAGAATTGACTTCTGGTCTCCAAGACTTCCAAATGGCGACCGGTGCCATGGAAATGGTAAAAAAGGCGGGAAAATCAAAGTGCTCAGAACTAGATGAAATTTTACAGGTAGGTTGCCTTACTTGTGTATAATTGACTTCTGGTCTCCAAGACTTCAAAATGTCGACTGGTGCCATGGAAATGGTAAAAAAGGCGGGAAGGTCAAAGTACTCAGAATTGGATGAAATTTTAGAGGAAGGTTGCCTTGCATTTGTAGAATTTACTTCTGGTGTCCAAGACCTCAAAATGATGGCCGGTGCCATAGAAATGGTAGAAAAAGGCGGGAAAATCAATGTGCTCAGAATTGAATGAAATTTTACAGGAAGGTTGCCTTACATGTGTAGAACAGACTCCTTCTGTCCAAGACCTCAAAATGGTGGTCGGTGCCATGGAAATGGTAAAAAAAAAGGCGGGAAAATCAATGTGCTCAGAATTGAATGCAATTTTACAAGAAGGTTGCCTTACATGTGTAGAATTGACATCTGGTGTCAAAAACCTCAAAATGATGGCCGGTGCCATAGAAATGGTAAAAAAAGGCAGGAAAATCAATGTGCTCAGAATTGAATGAAATTTTACAAGAAGGTTGCCTTACATGTGTAGAATTGGCTTCTGGTCTCCAAGACTTCAAGATGGCGACCGATGACATGGAAACTTTAAAAAAGGCGGGAAAATCAAAATGCCCAGAATTGGATGACATTTTACAGGAAGGTTGCCTAACAAGTGTACAATTTGGTTCCGGTGTCCAAGACTTCAAAATGGCGACCGTTGCCATGGAAACGGTAAAAAGGCGGGAAAATCCAAGTGCTCAGAATTGCATGAAATTGACAGGAAGGTTGTTTAAAATCTGTGGATCCCATCTAAAGCCTTTGAATTCTGATATGGGAGTTCGTTTGGGAGACTTCTTGTGTTTGCATCCAAACACAATTAATACTAGTTATTTTTCTTTTTCTTTCTTTCTTCCGCTGAATTCTTGTCAACCCCATAACTCGGCTACCTTTTGACCGAACTTCATGAAACTTCACAGGAATGATTGCCTCTATGAGTAGATGTGCACGCAGCTTTCAGAATTTTCAAAATGGCCGCCGTTGCCATGGAAACGGAAAAAAGGCGGGAAAATTAAAAGTGCTCAGAATTGGATGAAATTCTACAGGAAGTTCACCTAGCATGTGTATAAATGATTTTCAGCCTCAGAATTTTCAAAATGGCCATGGTTGCCATGGAAACGGAAAAAAGGCGGGAAAATTCAAAGTCCTCCAAATTGGATGAAATTTTACAGGAAGGTTGCCTAGCATGTGTACAAATATTTTTTAGCCTCAGAATTTTCAAAATGGCCACCGTTGCCATGGAAATGGAAAAAGGCGGGAAAATTCAAAGTGCTCTTAATTAGTTGAAATTTTACAGGAAAGTTACTTAGCATTTGAGCCTCAGAATTTTCAAAATGGCTGCCGTTGCCATGGAATCCTAAAATTAAAAGTGCTCCAAATTGATTGAAATTTTACAAGAAGATTGTCTGATATTTGTAGAAATAATTTCCTGTTTTTTCAAAAGTCAAAATGGTTGCCGTTGACATAAAAAAAATCATCGAACATAATGTTCGTTTGGGGGACATCTGTAACACTCTGCGTTACAATAATAAATATTTTAAGAATTGTAATTCATTTTTTTTTAACAGAACAAATAAGTTTTATTGCACCAATGCTGTAACAATCATATCCAGATCACAGCTTTTGTCTGGATATCCCTGCTGTATACTTACTGGTATTATCAGGGAACTAATCCAGTATATAAGTAATTGCTGATATCAACATTTAACCTAAATATTACATAAATATAATATACTGTTCTAACGTGAGAGTAATTAATGAAAATGAAACACAAGAACGTCGTTGTATAGTGTAATATTGTTTTAAAATTGGGTTCTTAGATTGACTTTGTTAATCTTCACACATGAATGACACAGTTTCGGAATACACAAAAAACATACGACAATTGTATATAGACAGACTCGTATAAAATGAAGGTAAGTACATATTTTGAATAGTGGAGGTATCTTCTGTAATATTTCAGACACAGTCGAACAACAATCGCATTAAGGTATTAAAAGGTCGAGTAAGTCTTATTACCTGAAAAAGTCGGGCGGACAGGGTAAAGGGAGACTTGGAGAAATTGAGGTGGGGGAATGGAGGGGGCAGGAGAATAGAGACGGGGATGGAGCAATGAGAGAAGGAACAGGAAAAAGAAGAAATGCACGAGCCCCTGTCCTCCGCTCTAACATGTTGATTAGTCTTCACAAGATAAATTTGTCATCTTTATTTTTTTTTTTTTTTGGGCAATACGTCGAACTTTCGGCGAAACGTCTCTGTGATCACAGGATGTGACAGGGTATCTGAAAGCACCTGTCAAGCCCAAGTGATTATAGTCTCTTGTTTGACAGAAAGTTTTCCAAATAATATACATTTGAGTGAATTAAAGGAACAGGGGTCTAATGCTAGGACTGCCCTGCTAGAACGATAGACCTTGGATGTAATTTTAAAGATATAAATAGAACAAATTAACAAAGAGATCATATGGTTTAGCTTAATTCGAAAGGTATTTGGTAAAATGATTAACATCGGTATCTATAGTTAATATTCTAGAATAGTTATCTTTTGGTATTTTTGAGACTTTGAATGGTGTTCTTTCATTAAATTGTTCAAAATCATAAGGGTACTCGGTAGTAACCGGTAATTAAGTCCTGAAATAATAGATTTAACTTTGATTTAGCACAAGTATATATAACAATACCTTTTAAGTTTTCCTTTGATGAAACTAAAGTTTTTAAATAGTAATTATGAGAATCTTTGTCGCTTAATTGATATTATATCTTAACTCTTGCTGTTGGCATGAAACATAAGTGGTGGTAAACCCGGTTGATGCAGATGGTCATTTTAGATTGAGTCAATATGAGAGATTTTCAAGACAAAATAAATGGTTGCGTTTGCATGTTTAATTTCTACACTTGGCAATTCTGTTAAGTAATGTCGTTATTACCATCATCAATTACATAATAATAACTTTAATTATAATACAACTGTGCACTGAAACATTTAAAACTAAGGAGTAACTCCCCATGCATAGCTCTGTCTGTAGCTGATCTTCGGCTTTTCTATTTAGATCCTTTCAGCTATTTGTACGGAAGCGTATTAGCGCCACACAAACTTTTTTTTTTATTTTGCGTTATAACGCAAAGTTTGCGTTATCTCGCAAAGGTTTGCGATATTTCGCAAAGGTTTGCGATATTTCGCAAAGTTTGCATAATAACGGAAAGTTTGCATAATATCGCAAAGTTTGCGTTACAACGTAAAGATAATTCTAAATTGATAGATAAATTGTTTTTTTTTACCAAACGTGTTCGCAATTTAGAGTCGTCTACGGGTGTATTGATAGAGTTTGATTTTCGGGCTAAAATCTGCTTAAGGCTGATAAAATATAATAGCTTCAACAAATAAACTGAAGAATTCGTTCGTTTTGTTTTCTTCCAAACGATTTGAGTATCTCCTAGACAAGATATTAATGAACGAGATATTCTTTCGACAACTGAGATATACCACAAATTATGGGGTGGCATTTTTTTTTCTGTTTGTTGTATTTTGTATTATTTGATTTGCTCTATTGATTTCTTTTGTTTTTTTGTTTTTTTTGTTTTTTGTTTGGTTTTTTTTTTTTTTTTTTTGCATTTTGTTTTGTTTATATTCTGTTTTTGTTTTTTTAGCTATGTAATTGGATTAAAATTATGCGAGTTATATAAATAAAAAAGTACATAACCCTTATATATATGTGAAACAGTATTACAGTTTTTACAACAAATCCCTTCACGAAAAAGTGACTTAAAAAAGGGCTTCAAACTCATCCATTTTCTTCCGTATTGCTTCCGTCAGTTCCGTCTTTCCGTTTCTTTTTACGAATATTACTCGCAAGTGAAACTCTCACTGGTGTACATAAATAATAAAAAGGAATTCAAAATAAATTTTTCACATTAATATATATTTAGATTTTATTTAAAAAACAAATACAATACTTTCAATATTTGGCTCAAAATATGACAGAAACTTTGCATCACTAGGTTGTCTTGCGAATTTTATTATCATTTCTCTATTGACGTGTATGCAGGCTTTGCCTGTTGAAGCCCCGTGTGATTTTATGTAAACATCAAATAAAAAGAGATTACAGGAAACATCTACAATGGCTGAAAATTACAAAAAAAAACATTCCGCAATCTGTACATGAAAAAACAAACGTTAATGAATTTTGGACAGCCGAACTTGGAAACGGCAAACAAAAGCCAGTGGTAGGATTAAACCGGCTTATGGGTACCAAAACCTCCCCTTTCTTTGTCCCGTTCCCCCATGTATGAAAATGATACAAATGAAACCCAATACTGGTAGTCTGCTAACTCCAAGACCACAAACTTGAAAGGTAAATGAAATAGGACAAAACGTAATTTTGAAAGATAGTTCAAGGTGTGCTCGCTTTGTCCATGTTATTTCTCATACATATAATGTCAAATAGATAAAAAGACTTGAATATCGGTGGATAAACCTTCGTTGTACTATATCGCAAAATTGTTATAACATTTTTTTACAATTATGAAAAGAAAAATACATATTTTTTTTCTTGTAGTAAAGGACAAAATCTTGACTATCGTACAAAACTGATTCGAAGTTTAATAACCTATTTCTCCTCACTATTTGCATTTTTCAAACTTTTAGCAAACATCTTTCCTGGTATGGTGTGACTATTTTAAATCCTGCAATTTGATTTGAATGGACGCGATATTCTTTCTTTTTATCAAAAATGTACATTATGTGGCATTATTATCGCCTGTCGAAAGATCATCTCGTCGTTATATGTTGTGTGTAGGAGATACCTATATGCTTAGGAGGGAAAACAAAAACGTATTATTCAGTTTAATTGGTGAAACTATAGTATTTTTTCATGCTCCATTCTTTTGTCGAAGTGCAAATTTAAGCTCTAAAATCAAATTTTATCCGTACACGACTCTAAATTTCGAATTTGATGGATCGAGTACATTAGCTATCAATTTAAAATAAACTTTGCGTTATAAGGCAATCTTTGCGTTAAAAGGCAAACTTTGCGTTATAACGCAAATAATGCAAACATTTGCGAAATAACGCAAACCTTTGAGCAAAACTTTGCGTTATAAATCAAAACTTTACGCATAATAATAATAAAAAAAGGTTTGTGTGGCGCTAATATGCTTCTGTAAATTTTTTCTCAATCAGCTTCAACATGTTTTTTCGGTTTATGGCCTTCCAAATGTTATTATCATAATATAATTGTGCACTGAGACATTTAATTATGCAAGAAAAAGTATAATTACCCTCTTTTCAATTTGCTCCGATCCGCAGTCGTCTTTCTGTGAAAAAGAAAACAACACAGACAATGAATATACATCATACTTTTTGAATACAAACAACACTCCACCAAGGCACACGGGATCAATATAGTTCATTTTACAAAATGAGTTGCGAACCATCTCTATTGTGTTTGAGTCCGGATTCTGTGCATATAAGGGATTTATTACATAGCCTGAGCATGACAGCGAGTCATTAGAACTAGGCTCATTGAACACAACACAAGATCTCCCCTCTATTCCACTTGGTGGAATTAACTTATAGTCGACATTTGGATCGGCCATGAACATGGAAAGTTGTTCCTTCGGTGACAAATTAAAGAAGTCCTTGCTTAAATAACTTTCAATGTTTGATGTTGGACTTAATTTGGTAACTATTATCTCAAATAACGTATAATTGGACACATTATTACAAAAAGCACAAAATCTGTTTTTATAAATTGTACCGTTTCTGTCCTCGACATATGGGCCAGAAATACTTATATTTTGTTGACATTTTCTATTTGTTTCAACATCCGTAAAATATTTTGGACAATTATCAATTAGGAAAATCCCTACCACCGAAAGTACTGTTTTAGACTTTTGTAACGGGTAACATTGAAATAACACCGGTTTAGGAACAGGATAGACAGTCAAATCTGAATCAAAACAACAATCACTATAAGTAGTACAGTCAGATTCACATCTGCAAAATCGTAACTGTCTCTGTATTAACAACTGGAAGCGGCAGCTGCCGAATATCTTGCAAGAATCATGTACAGACAATGACAATATTGTTTTTGGAGTTGATGCAGTTGTGCTGTCCAAAACGTTTCTTGAAACATCTGTAGGTTCAAAAGCTCCCCTCCAGTGATCAACTGAATCTGCAATTGTTCCTTGCGGTGTACTAATTTCCTTCCCTGTCTTGCCTTCTTCCCACATATTTGCATTCAAACCAAGACTTGGAATCAAGGTTTTCTCTACTTTATCAGTCAGGTCTATTAAAAGTGGTGTAGTTTCCTTATAGTCTGTTTCGCTTTTCGTCGAAAATGCACTTACGGATGTTGTTGTCTTTAATTCTGTTTTTACTGCTGTTAGCCTATCTGATATCTCAGTTGAAAGTAACACAGACGAAATATGTTCAGTCTTGTGTACTTTTACTTGTGTTGAGGTGAATTGGTCATCTTGAAATGACGGAGACGTACTTAACTCGTCGTTTCCAGCAAGAACAAGGAACACTTCTAAAAGCATTATTCTGAATATAATAGTGATAATTTTTTATCTCCGGGTCATTTTGGCAGAGTTGACTCTCTCAATTTTCATGCGAATGAAGAGCCAAAAGAATCCTTCTTTTTATACCTTTTTTAACATTTTTTATTAAAGTTTTCCTACTCAGATTTCGCCTTGTCATTCGATATCTTAATTGTAATTTTAGACCAGTTATGAATTTAAAACATATTTTTATAATTTTTATTACAAAAGGTAGGCCTCATTCGATTTTATATTATTTTTTTAATTCTGTTTTATTGATTTTGTTTTATTATTACTAATTTTCTTCATTTTTATTGTAATTTTGCCAACATTACTTTCAAATACTTTGTACTGTTATTCTCTACTTTCTAAGCAATACAATTAGGATATGAGCATTATAATAGCAAAAATAAAGGTTCTACATAGATGTACATGTAAACGAGATAAATATCGAAATGTTTTGCATATCCTAACTTGTGATATATATAAATTCTCTTTTTAAATCAAAATTCAAATCTCTTAGAAATATTGAGAACTCAGTTCGTGTAATATTTTCTTTGGATTCGTTTAGTACATGTTTTCCTGTTTAGATCCTTTGGTTATTTGTGCCCTATCAGCTTTTACACGTTTTTATGTTTTTTATGTTTATGGACTTCCAAGTGTTTTGGTTTGATCTGCACCGATGAGACATAAGTTGTCGAAATGCGCATATGCAGAAAACAAATTAATAGTAACTTTGTTATTTTGTTATTTGATAGTTTTAGTATTGGATAATTTCTTCAGACTTTTTTATTATGGTTTTCCTAATTACTTGATTCTATTCTGTTGCTGAGAGATTACGCCTTCAAACACGTGTACAGCATTACACAATTCACAGTTTTGTATGTAAGTCGGGTTATTGTTTGACCCACAGACGTTAAGACTGCTTTATTAGTGATGTTAGTTATTTAGATTAACAATGAAAGAAGATGGAGTAAATGCACATGAGACAAAGTATCTACAAATACAGATTCAACCAAGCAATGGAAGAACGCTTCAATTGCTTTTCTCAATCTTGAAGTTCTCATTCTAAAATGAGATGTGCTCATACCTCATAGTAATTCAATATGACCTCTACCACCGGCCTCAGCAGATTCCTCCGCCAAATGTCGAGCACCTTTACATCCATTTGTTTTGTCTTTCTTAAGGATGCAGGATCGTCAACAAACATAAGATTAACTGGCAAAGCGTCGTTACAACCAGTGTCTTCCGTTGCCAGACAAAAAGACCAATTGAAACAATCAAAGCATATAAACAACCAAAGGGCATTGCAAGAAAATGTCTCATATCTAATGTTTGTTGGACCTGTCATTAGTTGGTTTGATATTTTACATTTATTATCATTCTTCGATTATATCATTTTCTTTATTT
>MJUU01031634.1:0-24505 GCA_002080025.1 Modiolus philippinarum | reverse complement strand
GTTTGTTTTTTTTCAGAATAAATTGTTATTTCTTTTCATAATCCTCATTACTGTAATTAAACAGGTTGAAGTCCAATATCCCTGTAAACATTTCGGAAACTCCTAATATGTAAATGTATTGTGAATTTTAAGTATTTTCTATAGTAAATACAAAATAATCATTTCTCGTGAAAAGTCGTAATCGTGAAATCTGATATCATTTTTTGGAGTTTTTCTCGACATCTCCGTACCACAATTGCTATTCCGACAAGTCTGTGTCCGTGCGTGGTTCGACTCATTGTTTATGATGCCAATTTTTTTCTGATATATATACATATGTGTATGTTGAATGTATTGTTTATCTACTATCTAGGTGATCAATTATTTATTTTCCTTTTTATATATATGCTCATGTAGCCTTATGTGGGCCAGTGATTTGATAAAATAAAATATGTTCTATGTTCTATAGGAGTAGTATTATTACTGAATAGTTGCCTCCCTTTGGTTGTTGTACAGAAAATGTACTAGAATTGCACGTGGACTTGGTTCCGGTGCTCTCGTCTATATAACTGAGTGGGTGTGTCTTTTGTTACTTAATAAGCGAAAAGAACATCATCAAAATTTACAAATAAAAAAAAAAACACGCAAAAATGACTTAAGGGGATTCGCTACTCCATTTGAAAATAAATAGGATTTCAAATAAACATGTTTTTGTGTTAGAAAATTAAAAAAGAAGTATATTAAGTGAAAAAAATTTATAGGTTGATGATCTCGTTTTTGAGATTTAAGTGATTGAAAATTTGGCGGGAAACTGAACTCCTCTGATTTTTCATAGGATTAACATTAGCAAGGTTTGACCATAAACAAATGAGACAAAATAATTAGAATTCAATGAAATTTTTAAAGAATGCTCAGAAAAACGTATAAAAAGAAATTATGGAAAAAAATAAGGGGGTCGATGGGCAAAAAAAAAATAATGCTTTTAAATGGATAAAACCCGAGGATTCCAAAAATCTGACAAAAATTCCAAAACATGAGGAGCGAACCTCCTTAAGTTTCAGCAGACTGTCATTTCGACAACTTATGTCTCTTCAGTGCAGATCAAACTTAGACATTTCGTAGACCATAAACTGAAATATGTGCAAAAATTGACCATCCATGGGGTTTGGATCCATAGGGTTTGGATCCATGGGGTTTGGATCCATGGTGTTTGACCATGCATGGGGTTTGACCATCCATGGGGTTTGGATCCATGGGGTTTGACCATCCATGGGGTTTGACCTTCCATGGGGTTTGACCATCCATTGGGTTTGGATCCATGGGGTTTGACCATCCATGGGGTTTGGATCCATGGGGTTTGGATCCATGGGGTTTGACCACCCATGGGGTTTGACCATCCATGGGGTTTGGATCCATGGGGTTTGGATCCATGGGGTTTGACCATCCATGGGGTTTGACCATCCATGGGGTTTGGATCCATGGGGTTTGACCATCCATGGGGTTTGACCATCTTTGGGGTTTGGATCCATGGGGTTTGACCATCCATGGGGTTTGACCACCCATGGGGTTTGGCCTTTATGATATATACAGAACGGGGGAAAGTGGAGTTTCGCTACAAAGTATTTGTCAATGGTTCGCAGCCAGGCTCTCAAATTATGACTTTCTTACGAGCATCGAGGAGGTATATTCCAATCCAACACATGGGGACACGCCCTGTAGACATTTTGGATGGAGCACCTGCAACCAAATTACTGGACGGGCGATGTTATTAAGAAAATATAATGAAAATGTATGTTCATAGCGAAAAGTGCAAAACGAATAAGAGTATAACTTTGTCAATAATACAATTAATTACTGCTTCAAAATTTTAAAATATGGAAAGCTCAGCATAAGAAGTTACTGTTTTTAGAATTAAGTGTCAAGGTGATGTATTTAATTAACTTTTTGAAAAATTAAGGATGGACGGGCAAATTTCATTTTTTAAATTATGGTGGAAAATGCTGTAAAGTTTGAAGAAAATGAAAAAAAAAGAAAATATACTAATTTTTTCATAGCAGCTAACGAAATCGAGGTGATCTAAGACATTTTTCAAATGCACTAGCGCATTAGGCGAACATCATCAATTGTTTACTTATAGAACAAAACACAATATTATGTGCATTTTTTATATAATTACAAAGATTGGTGGTTTACTGGTGGATCAAGCGAAAGGGGATTTTTAAAGGGGTTTAAAAAAGAGGGTTCAAGTCGATTTTTTTTTTTGCCATTTGTTTCATTTTCCCCAAATTTTACACACATTTTTAGAAATGTTCCAGATGAAAGGGGTTCCTCATCCAGACACCCCCGGATCCACCAATATGAAAAAGAAACTAGAGACTCAGAGACTGAGCCTGTATCGCTCACCTGGCAAAGTGCTTCTTTGCCAAAGATGACTAAAAAGATGTTTTCTTACCAATGGGGTCAAAGGTTTAGCTATGTTCTTCATTAGCACCCATGTTTTTGTCTGATCCTATTGAAATGAATAGTTTTTGCAAAGCACCTTCTATACATTTCAGAGATGATGACTATAAGGATAGTTATCTCATTCCTAGCTCCAATGTTAAACTATGTTCTGCACTGGAGGCCATCTTTTTTGTCAGATCCAAGGACCTTCCATACATCCTTACTGTAAAGATTGGTTGAATTTGCTTCAGTAGCGTCAGAGGAGATAGCAAATAGATGCTTTTCCCATAGGGTCCCATGTTAGACTATGTTCTGCGCTAGCAGCCATGTTTTTAGGGAATAGGAAAAATTTCGGCAATCTACATAAAAGACCTTCCATATATCATTCCTGTAAAGTTTGGTTCAATTTGCTTCAGTAGCTTCAGAGGAGGTAGCAAATATATGCTTTTCCCATAGGGTCACATGTTAAACTCGGCCATGTTTTTTCAAGGATCGAAAAAAGTTCGGCAAACTAAGAAAAGGACCTTCCATACATCATTCCTGTAAAGTTTTGTTCTATTTGCTGGAGATAGCAAACATTTGCTTTTCCAATGGGGCCCCATGTTAAACTATGTTCTGCGCTGGCGGCAATGTTTTTTCACGGATCAAAAAAATTTCGGCAAACGAAGTAAAAGACCCCTCCATACATCATTCCTGTAAAGTTTGGTTCCATTTGCTTCAGTAACTTCAGAGGAGATAGCAAATATTTGCTTTTCCCATAGGGTCCCATGTTAAACTATATTCGGCGCTGGCGGTCATGTTTTTTCACGGATCGAAAAAATTTCGGCAAACTATGTAAAGGACCTTCCATACATCATTCCTGTAAAGTTTGGTTCCATTTGCTAGAGTAACTTCAGAATAGATAGCAAATATTTGCTTTTTCGATAGGGCCCAATGTTAAACTATGTTCTGCGCTGGCGGTCATGTTTTTTCACGGATCGAAAAAATTTCGGCAAATTAAGTAAAGGACCTTCCATACATCATTCCTGTAAAGTTTGGTTCCATTTGCTTCAGTAACTTCAGAGGAGATAGCAAATATTTGCTTCTCCCATAGGGTCCCATGTTAAACTATGTTCTGCGCTGGCGGCCATGTTTTTTTCAGGCATCTAAAAAACTTCGGCAAAATATGTAAAGGACCTTGCATACATCATTCCTGTAAAGTTTGGTCCAATTTGCTTAGGTAGCTTCAGGAGATAGCAAATATATGCTTTTCCCATAGGGTCAAATGTTAAACTATGTTCTGCGCTGGCAGCCATGTTTTTTCACGCATCGAAACAATTTCGGCAAATTAAGTAAAGGACCTTCCATACATCATTCCTGTAAAGTTTGGTTCAATTTGCTTCAGTAGTTTTAGAGGAGATAGCAAATATATGCTTTCCCATAGGGTTCCATGTTAAACTATGTTCTGCGCTGGCGGCCATGTTTTTTCATGGATCGAAAAAATTTCGGCAAAACTAAGTAAAAGACCTTCCATACATCATTCCTGTAAAGTTTGGTTCCATTTGCTTCAGTAACTTCAGAGGAGATAGCAAATATTTGCTTTTCCCATAGGGTCCCATGTTAAAGTATGTTCTGCGCTGGCGGCCATGTTTCTTCATGGATCAAAAAAATTTCGGCAAACTGAGTTAAGGACCTTCCATACATCATTCCTGTAAAGTTTGGTTCAATTTGCTTCAGTAACTTCAGAGGAGATAGCAAATATATGCTTTTTCCCATAGGGTCCAATGTTAAATCTAAGTTCAGCGCTGGCGGCCATGTTTTTTGGCGGATCGGAAAAATTCCGGCAAACTTAGTAAAGGACCTTCCATACATCATTCCTGTAAAGTTTGGTTCAAATTGGTCCAGTGGTTTCAGAGGAGATAGCAAAAATGTGAATTTACCCATAGGGTCTCATGTTTTTTGGCAGATCGGAAAAATTTCGGCAATCTTTGTGTAGGACCTACCATACATCATTCCTGTAAAGTTTGGTTAAAATTTGTCCAGTAGTTTCAGAAGAGATAGTCAACATGTGAAAGTTTACGGACGACGACGACGACGGACGACAAACGACGACGGACGCCAAGTGATGGCAAAAGCTCACATGGCCTTTGGCCAGGTGGGCTAATAAAATGGGGGTAAATTTCAAGGAGACAACATCCCATATCTAGGTTAAAACGACCTAAAACAAAGCATCTAGGGTCACTGTACGGTCTTCAACACAGCGAGGAACCTCACATCATATAGCAAGTCCTAAATATCCCCAAAAGGGTAAAAAAAAGTGAATAAATCAATGGAAACAAATCACATCCAATAACCCAAATATCAAGAAACTAAAATTTTATAAGACAAGGACAAGCCAATGACCAATATATTCCCGACTTGGGACAGGTCGGGTTAAACTCGTTTTCTTGGATCCAAATCCTCCTCCTATGTTTGGTGAATGGCTAAAAATAAATACACAAAAAGAGACTCACAGTAAAAATCAAACTACAAAAAAGTCCAACTTATCAAGACGAGTAAGATGAAGTACATAAAACATGAAGACAATACACACAAGTACTGTCCGGACAAATGCTCGCAGTTACTGACAACTAGCTAAGGACATAATTTCCGTTGCCTATGATATCAAGCCTTCTTACATATGAAACTTCAACTGAAATACTTCTGAATAGATTTGGTATAACAACATCATCAACTATGAAAGAAGAACATGATATTGTGCAATGCCAAATACTGCCAATATGAAAATTTGTTTAAATTCAGTTATGGTGTAAAGCATTTAAGAGATGATCAATATTTTTGCCAACAAAAGTAAAGATTTAACAACAATGCTGTATTTATATCCTTTATGAAAAAGTTTATTCAATGGATTAATAAATTTTGAAGGACATTTTTTGACTTTATGTGCTGCCATAGAAGTTTGGATGTGAAATGCCCTGATGTATAAGAGCCCTGCACTTTGAACAAAATTTTCTAAATAAGTCAATATATCTATAATAAAATTTAGAGAGTGTTTTTATCAATTTATGATATCTAAACCCTTGATGCAGACATTTTTCAGTGAGACAAAGATTTCGGTCGTTGAAGTCAGAAACATCACTACATACTCGTGCATATCGAACAAGTTGTGAAATGTAGACCCCGTTAAGAAAGGGCTAACGGAACATCGCCGTCGAGATGGGGAAAACTATAGGGAAGGAGAAATCAACCCTTTTTTGATATATCAAGATCAAGAAAAGGAGTATAATCACTGCTGCTATTGGATTTATTCAAAGTAAGTTCTGCAGGATAACTTTCATTTGTAAATTTTGAAAATTCAGGATTATTTAAAGCCAAAATATCGTCCAAATATCTATATATATTGTTAAATTTATCCATTAAATGCTGTTTAGAAGGGTATTTTTGAATTTTCGCCATGAATTGTGACTCGTAGCAATAAAGAAATAAATCTGCTATGAGGTGCACAGTTGGTACCCATAGGAATACCTATTTTTTTGCCGATAGACTGTATCACCGAAACGAACAAATATATTATCAAGAAGAAAATTTAATGCTGTTGTCATATCCTGACAAGTCCAGTTGGTATATTTGTCATGTTTGTCGTCACTGAAAAACGATTCAAATGTATTGCAACAAATGTACGTGCATCCTCGTTTTTTGAAGGACCATTTGATCCAATACGAAAATTTCTCTTTGATGAGTGTGTGCGGTAATGTAGTACATGAATGTATAAAGGTAAGAAAAATCATAGCTATCGACGGAGGTGTATGCTTCATTAACAGATCGAAGTCTTTCCGAAACTTCTACCGAATTTTTAACACTCCAAAAGTAGTTAATTCCACTGTATTCATAACATTGATTGCTTAAGTTGATGACGAGATTTTTTATGGTAGCAAGTGCACTGGTCAATAAAACAGAAATATGTGTAGTTGAACATTTACTTGATGCCGAAATAAAACGAAATTTGAAAGGATTTTTGTGAAGTTTAGGAAGCCAATACATAGTAGGAATGCTTTTATAATTAGAAGTTGCTTTAAATTCAGATGTAGCTATCATGTGATCATCAATTATTTGTGTTTGTTATGACGTGGTAGCTTGAAATGTACTAGAATTGGCAATTTCATTCCGAAGCACCTCGATGTAATACGTACGTCAAACAACGACCACATTATTGGCTGCTTTATCTGCCGGAATAAATATATTCTCTTTTTCCAAATCTTTTAACTTCCGTTTAATTTTTGAAATCGCAGGAATGGTATTCTACTGCTTATAATGTGTTTCAAAATGATTTATTCGGATATCAACAACTTCCATGCATTTGTTAATGAAAGTGTCTAATGATTTTTTATCCCCATTTTCTCTTTTACACCACAATGACTTCACGACAGTCCTTCCAAATGATTTTTGAAGGAGGACGATATTTGGGTCCTTTTTGGAGAAAAGTTTTTACCTCTCGGTCCTGGACGATGTTGGGGTCTCCTGTAATAAAATGACCACTAGGTTCATATCGAAACTTCGAGCTTGCACAATTTCAGGTCAAGGGTGAATTTTCATTGATTTCAGGATTTTTGGTAACAGATGAATAATTAAAAATAAGGTCTTTTGTAGGTTTTTTGTAAGTATAAGAAAAAATGGGTGGTTCCATATTATCAAAATAAGGAGAAACTGGAAAAACTGTGAGCAAAGCTCACTAATAAATACCCCCCACAACCCCATTTGATTCCAGAAAATTATAAAATCAATCAAATCAAATTCTGAAATAGGAGGTGCAAATCTACATTATGTCATAAAGACTGTGTTAAAGTTTCATGAAAATTTTTTCACTGGTTCAGGAGGAGTAGCGGATAAGAGATGGGTACCCCCTTGTAATGTAATGGCTAAGTCCATGTTTTGCTATGGGAAACCCCAAAAATCAAATCAAATCAAATTCTGAAATAGGAGGTGCACATCTATTTTATATCATAAAGACTGTGTTAAAGCTTCATCTAAATCTATTCAGTGGTTCAGGAGGAGTAGCGGATAAGAGATGGGTACCCCCTTGTAATGTAATGGCTTAGTTCATGTTTTGCTATGGGAAACCCCAAAAATCAATCAAATCAAATTCTGAAATAGGAGGTGCACATTTACATTGTCATAAAGACTGTGTTAAAGTTTCATCAAAATCTATTCAGTGGTTCAGGAGGAGTAGCGGATAAGAGATGAGTACCCTCAGGTGTAACGGATGGACGGAAGGACGAACGGAAAGACGGACGGAAGGACGGACGGACAACCCCATCACTATACACCCCCACTTTTCAAGTGGGGGTATAATAAGTTTGATAATTTTTGAGTCTCTAAATATATACTAGATATATCAATAAGATCGATCCCTTTGTTATCCCCTCGCCCAACGAAGTTGGGGAGGGGACATAGCCTTTTGACCCGTTCGTCCGTTTGTCCGTTCGTCCGTTCGGCCGTCCGTTCAAACTTTAGACCATATATCTTTTGAATAACAAGTCGTAGATGGACAATGTTTTGTCCATAGATGCATCTTGAAGAGTACGTGTACTTGAGGTTGATATATAGAATAGGTCACTTTGACCTACATTTCATGCATGAGTGACTCAGGTTAAAGTTTTTGTAAGAGTCCAGATCTGGGATACTACAACTCGTAGAGGAATTATATTTTGTATGCAGATGCGTCTTGTAAAGTTATGAGGCTCCAGATAAAAATTAGGTCACTTTGACCCACATCTCATGCATGAGTGACTTAGGTTAAAGTTTGTGTTACAGCTTGGATTTTAGAAACTACAACTAGGTAAAGAATAATAGTTTGTATCCAGATGCGTCTTGTAAAGTTACAAAGCTCAAGATAAATATTATGTCACTTTGACCTACATTTCATGCATGAATGACTTAGGTTAAAGTTTGTGTTACAGTCTGAATTTTAGATACTACACGTTATAGAAGAATAATCTTTCATCACTAGATGCATATGCTTTAGGTATGAGGCTCCTGATTGAAAAAAGGTCCCTACATTTCTTGCATGACTGGCTCAGCTTTAAATAACAAGCCAGATCTTGAATGGTACAACTTCCTTGAGTGCTTATAATACTACACAAACATTCAATAAACGTTCGAGGGGATTAGCTGTCGTTTCCGACTGCCCCTTCTCTTGTTGATATACGGTTAATCAAGGAAATATCTTTTATGGTCTTCAAGTTTATTAATTTCAATTATCAATGTCGTTTATATGACCGACCATACACAGTGCAAAATATTTCAATACTTCAAGACATATTCTAGTGAACAATCAAGACATTCCTACAAGGGGGATGGTAATTGCATGGATCTGTGTATGCTCATGGTGATGTGTTCTTACTGATATGATAATGGTGAAATCATCATTACGGTTCAAGGCCCCCTTTTCAATTCAATGTTAAACCTGGTGATTCTACTACAAGCCAATTATAACATTTATCAGATTTGTTTGGTAAAACTTTGGATGCAGGGAAAGAAATTCGAGTAGTGTTCTGTGACATAAGTAAAGCGTTTGATCGAGTCTGGCATGAAGGTCTCATTTTCAAACTAAGAGCAATTTGGTATACATGATAGTCTTTTAAAATGGTTCATGAGTTATTAATGTAACAGGAGGCAAAAAGTTGTTATATCTGGACAGTCATCTGTAAGCCTTAACATAAAAGCTGGGTTCCCCAAGGCTCAATTCTAGGTCCCCTTCTGTTCTTAGTATAAATGACATTGTCCGTGACATTATGTGATATATGATTATTTGCAGACGACACTTCATTATTTATAGTTGTTGAAAGCCCATATGCATTCAGCTGAATTACTTAATAGTGATGTGGAGAAAATCCATCAATGGTCTTAACAATGGCTTGTAAACTTTAATCCGAAAAAGACGTAAGTTATGACGATTTCCCGTAAGACTAACAAGCCCCACCATCCACCTATACATATGAATGATGAACAAATAAAAGAAGTTGAAACCCATAAGCATTTTGGTGTAATCTTAGTGAAGATGGCACTTGGTGCATGCATTCAAATTCTTTAATATGTAAGATTACCCCTCGGATTAATGTTCTAAGAAATTTGAAGTTTAAACTACAACGTAAACATCTTCATACCATCTACTTTAGCTTTATACGACCTATCTTGGAATATGCGGACAATATTTGGGACAATATTCCTAAATATCTTGCCGATAAGTTAGAAATTTTTCAAATTGAAGTAGCCAGAATCGTTACTGGTGGAACAAAACTAGTGTCCAAGTCTAACCTATATGAAGATACTGGTTGGGAATCTCTCTCAGTAAGGCGCCAAAAAACACAAAATTAAAAATATTCATGAAATGTTTCATAACAAAACACCCGAATATTTGAGTAATTTAGTGCCTCAACAACTATTACAAATTCACAATTATAACACAAGACGAACTCACGACATTCAAACTGTTAATTACAGAACAGCATTTTATCAAAACTCTTTCTTACAATCGGATGTTCAATTATGGAATGGACTTCAGACGGAAGTTCAAGAAAATTCTTCTAAACAATCGCTTAGGAATTACCTCAACGATAACATGAATCTCTCCTCGATACTATAACTTCGGAAAACGAAAAACTCAAGTTCTTCATGCCAAACTAAGATTGAACTGCAGCGCTCTAAACGAACACTTTCTTAGTCGAAATATTACTAATAACAAATTTTGTTATTGTGGGTCAATAGAAAATAATAAACATTTCTTACTAGAATGTCCAAATTATACAACTTTAAGACAAAGAACAATAGGCACCCTCAGTAATTTTAATACTAGAATACTTCTTTTTTGAGATCCCCCAAAAACGATCGTGAAAACGAAAATATTTTTGATCAAGTTCAAAAATTAATTATTGAAAGTAGACATTTCGCTATGTAGATGCTCGGCAGGACTGCTCCTCCACTCTAATATCTCCGATTACGACATGTCTGACTTTGTTTTATGAAGTTTAACTGCATTTATTAAGTATCTCCAATCGACCGGACCTTAGCTATAGTTATGGATATTGATATGGCATCTTCTCATAATCACAGTAGTTACAATGTAGAATTACTTTTAACTAATATTTAGCTGATTATTTGCACGGAAGTTGATATGTGTCTTATTTATGATCATGAATTACTGATCTCATAAGGAAACTTGTTTCCGAATCTCCAGTTCTTATGTATGCTAATATGTACTTGTTATGCTTTTCATAATAAAATATGGCTTACACTAAACATATGGGAATTTTATATAAATCTACAGACTTAATCGCTTGTTGGTTTTTTACAAACGTTGTATGCAGATTACTAATTCATTTTTGCATACAAAATTACCATTTATTTTAAGTACCATCAACAAATCAATGAGACTAGAAGATGCCCGGGAAATTTTTTTTAACAATTCTGATAAAGAGAGTAAGTTGATAATAGTAAGGTTGTAACGCATAAAAAATCGAAAAGCTTCTGCCTCTAGTAGTCCTTGATTTGTATAAATTTCATATGAATAAATCGACGAATAATCATTTGACAAAGAAGTGATCGGATGGACCATTGAGGCCTTGATCAGAAAACAAATGAACTACAGACCTGACCACAGCATGGGACCTCGATCATGCTTGATGCTGCACAAAAATCAAATTGTAACCATATTTATTTCCTACCTATGATTGACCATAACTGTTAAAAAATAAACTCCAAATATACTTCCTACCCATGATTGAACATAAGTGTCAAAAAATGAACTCCAAATATATTTCCTACCCATGATTGACCAAAAATGGACTCCAATATATATTTCCTACCTATGATTGACCATAAGTGTCAAAAATAAACTAAGTCAGCAAACCGGAAGTACACAGGAAACAAAACTGAGATTAAAACAGGCAATATCATTGGACAATATGCTGATGCTGCATACCAAATATCAAAAGGATTTGATAAGTGCATGTAGCTGCATGGAAGTTTCTACAAGGAAAACTAAGTTGATTATGAAATTTCTCACAGCGAGTTAAATAAATTTAACAAGATGTGAGAAATTTCATAATTAACGTGTTTAAGTTGTAGAAAATGTTCCTCGAATGACATAATGTAAAACAACGAGCACTATGTCCCGAATAGATTTGGAGGGAAATTTATCGTGAGTTGTTCTCTCTCTAGAGATGAGAAATAATTTCATCACACCGGTCATTTGCTAGAAATAAGGGAAAAAAATATTGTCCCCGCCTTCGGCATTCACCTGAACCTGCATAATAAAAAGATATCATTACGGAAGTTGCCGAGAAAACTGTTACGAAAAATTTTACCATTTACCATTATCTACGTCAGCAAACATGCAGGAAGTATAGACAGGCAAGACTTGAGACCAAATCCGACGGTATATGCTGCATACGAAAAATAGGCTGTGATAAGTACATTTAGCTGCTTAGAAAATATTACAAAAATATTTTCTCCGCCTTCGACATTTACCATAATGCTACATAAAGTTTTGTTTATGGCCTTATTTTGTTCTTTTTATAACCTTGGGATTTCTGGCACATGTGGTAACAGGATTTCAATCGAAACGTGATGTTTTTTTTAGTTTTGTTTTTTCCATTTTATTATTTATCATTTTGCGGTTTATGAGGCGCCATGGCATGCGATGCGAGCACCGGGGATCCAGACTCTGAAAAAGGGGTCAATTAATAAGTTGTAGAAAAAGGGGTTCTGGTCATTTTTTACCTATTTTTGCAGTTATGCGCCTATTAATTTTGCACGAAATATAAAAAAAATACACAAAAAGGGGACCCCCATTGGATCAGCCAATGTTTACGTGGGCTGCTGGAAGCTGTTTATATAACAAATATGCACAAAGTTACAATAGTTTAATGGATATTTTGTAAACAATGAAGCAAGCCAGACATTGGTCAGTATTTTTGAACAAAGGGAAGCCCGGTCATCAATTAAACGATGTGCTTTCATAATGTACATGTACTCACTGCATAAACTGTAGATTGATTTAAATTAAAGATTTAATAAAAAAATGTTTTCGTTGGATACACACTCAATTTTCAAAAAAAAAAAAATAATAATAATAAAAAATAAAAAAAATCAGGAGGTCTGGAAAACGACTAATTCTCGTCTAAATAGTTCTGGACGAAACTATGATGTATAATGCAGGGCAAGCTAACATTGGTTTATTAGTAGCATATGTTTTAAGACAGAAATTTGGCGATTTCTGACCTGAATGTATGAAATTACTTCCCCTTTGTACCAAAACTGAACTGAATCTTGACAATAAACAGTAGTCCCAAATAATTGGCATTAGCTTGCCCTTCCTCAGATATTTTAGTATACGTCCATAACAATTTTGAAACAAATAAGTCCTTTTCCTTTTTCAGGCCTCCTGATTTGAAAATTGAGTGTTCACCAAATGAAAAGATTCGTCTGTAAAACACAAAAAAATCAGATTCATTTCACAGTCTGTACATGTAGTTTGTTTAAAAGAGCACATTCTGCAATGATATTTACTGCATTTCTTGCAGCCTGAGAAATACAGTCAAATGATTTATGTTTATTGAGTGTCCTGATTTTTTACTTTAGTGGAACCTTAAGGCTGGCACTACCTAGCTATGCAAGAATTGAATTATTTTTTCAAGAAAATAAGGTAAAAACTTATCTGACAAAAAGAGTGCATTTTTTTTATTTCTCAAACATCCAAAGTAAAACTGCATTTTTTCCATTTCAATAACATCCAAAATAAAACTATCTTGTTAGATTTGTTTGAAATAGTCCCGCGAGTATTGTAATCATTACCTTGCCTTTGTAACGTAGGGGTCATCTCGAACTGTTAACCTGTCTTTGTTTATTTTAGGACCTTTTCAAACACGGACAAAAATGCACAGCAAAAACAAAACATTGTTTTAAATTTACTTTTTTAAAACTGAATAAAAAAAAATACATTTCTATGTAGTGACAACCTTAAAAGTTTATAATGTTTTATAGTTTTGTCTGTACTCATGTGAAATTTACCAAACCAAATCGGGACATGATGAACCTTAAGGTTACAGATCCCTTTTTCAGTTCAGTGTTAAGCCTAGGCTATGGGAATTTTGTGTAAAATCCCCAGGTTTATTCCAAACATTTATCTGCAAATTATTGAGATAATTACCCCAGGAAAGCTACCATCATCTTATGCTAATATCAACAAATTCATTGATTTTGAAGAATTGGACGATTGCGGTCTTTTCGAATAATTTGCCGTTTTTTATATTGTTTATCATAAATTTCTCTTTCATTTGTTGATGATATTTGCAACTAACGGTAGCTTTGTGTGCATAAATGAAACAGTAAACTACAAACGAAGTTTGGTGAAGAACCAGCAAGCCGTTAAGGCTGGGAATTTTACCTAAAATTTCCTTAGTTTTAACATTGAACTGAAACTGAAAGGGGGGCCTTTAACTTTAACATTGAACAGAAAATGGAACCTTTAACCTAAACGTGAAACTTACAACACCTACAATACATTCTTGTTGTTAATTTTGCAAAACACGAAGGATAAAAAAAACGTTTAAGCAAAATTGCCAAAGAGATTCACTTACTTTTATCAATTCCATCCTTACTGAATATCTATCACAGACCACGTGACTGATTCGCGCGGTTCACACAATAATCGGGCAAATCGATCGATTTACTTTATAGTGTGAACTGTGCGCAAACAGTTTTAACGTGATAATATAATTACTGATATCACTGTTGATTTGTGATATACTTTTTATGTAAGCATGGAAGATACAACGAATTTAGGAACAGGCGCGGATCAGGCAATTTGAAAAGGAGGGGGGGGTGGTCTAATTAAAAAAGGAAAATTCGGCGAGCAGAGCGAGGCGCGAAAGTGTTTGGGTATTTCTTAGTAAAACGTCAGGATATTCATTGAAAAATACATGATTGTCCAAAAAGGAGACCCCCTTCTGATCCGCCAATCTAGAAAACATGCTAAATTTTACAATATTATATAATACCCTAAAATAATCATTAGATAACCAGTGTAATTACATGTGTTCCGGTGTTCCGATTGATATTGCATACAACTATTCTCCAGTTTCTTCTTGTATTAAGCTTTACTGGCTAATACCTTCCTGCAGTTTGTTTTTCGTTTTATTTTTAAATGATAGAGGTATTTTTATTCTTTAAAAACTTTGGTAACCTATCTGGTATTTTGGAAAATACAATTTCATAACCAAACCCAAAGGTACATGTATTGAAAAGTCGAGGACACACCAAAAACAATGTACACGTTAAACCTTAGGATCCCCCTATATCTATTTATCTCTTTGTATGTTTCAAAATAATTTTTAGAAATAATGTACACACACACAAANAATATACATGTAATATCACAGGATCCCCCTTATATCTATTTCTCTCTCTGTATGTTTCAAAATAATTCTTAGAAATAATGTACGCACCAAAACAACCCGTTAGATCGCAGGACCCCCTATATCTATTCATCTTTCTGTATGTTTCAAAATAATTCTTAGAAATAATGTACACACCAAAAAACAATCTTATGCTATATCGCAGGACCCACCCCCTTATATCTATTTCTCTCTCTCTCTCTCTCTCTCTGTGTATGTTTCAAAATAATTCTTAGAAATGATGTTCACACCAAAAAACAATGTACATGTTGTATCGCAGGATCCCCTTATATCTTTCTCTCTCTGTATGTTTCAAAATAATTCTTAGAAATAATGTACACACAAAAAACAATGTACATGTTATATCTCAGGATCCCCCTATAGTTAATGTATACTTGTTTGTGAGAGAATTTCTCATATGGATGAACTTTCATACTTTCTAATTTGGCGTTTATTATTTTTGTAATTTCAAAATGTAATTCTGACCACCTGCATGTTAATAGTGCCCACGTCTCATATTTTTAGTATGCCAAGTTTTCTGACAGTCAACTTCGGTACAAATGAACTGAGAATCTTAATAAGTAAGTTTTGTGTAGAAAAAACGTAGCTTTTTGATGTCAGGAAGAATTAAAAGTAGATTCTCTAGCCTCAATGGGTTTGAAATAAAACCTTTTCTTGAAATCCTACTTTGTCTTTTTCAGCCCTCTTTTTTTCACTTTCGGGTCTGGGGGGTGGGGGTGAAGTTAGTGAGCCCGGACCACCTTAGAAATTGCGATTCTTTAATAGCGGCATAGATTGAGCGGCCCCAGATCCCATTCCAAAATGTTTCCCCCTTACGCAAATCTCTGGATCCGCCATTGTTTTAACACTAAATATATCCCTGAAGCCTGCAAGTCCTTACAAATAGTCGTGCACCAAAATTATACTTTTTATTGGTTTTGCCGATTAAATTTGTGATCCAAATTTTTCCTATCTATTTTTTTAATGATTTTTAAAAAGCTGTGCATGAAAATTATGTTAAAACCTCTTTTTCGGCGTTTTGCATTTCATTTGCGCCTATTTTTTTTATTTCATATGCGGCGATTATTTATTTTATTTGCGCCGATTTTTCACTTTTGAATTTCGTGTCAAATATAGGTACTTTTTTTCATTTGTTCATACTAAACTAATGAAATTAAAAAAGAAATGCTTACGTAAAAAGCTTACACGGATTAAAAATAAAACTCAAAGATTGATCAAAATGGAATAAAAATATATTTGTTAGAAATATCAAATTTCAAAACTATTTTATCCAAATTGAGGTCAGTTATTATAATTCGGAAGTAAACATATACACAGACGTGCAGAAATATGAACATTTTGTAGTTCAAATGAGATTGATAACGAATTTCATCTACTTAATTGTAACAAAATGTACGTTCGTTCATACATCTTGAATAATTAATGAAAGGATATTGAGTAGATGCAAATGAGACAACGTTTCTACAAGTACATGGAGAATCAAGCTAAGGAACAACGCTTTTATTGTTGTACTTCATACCATCAGTCAATTAAAAATCTGTATGTTCCAAGTCCTCAAGACTGTTGCTCTAATATCGTTGGATTACATGTTATAATGGAATGATAGCCTGTTTCAAATTGTAAAACTTCCTTTTCTCTATATGAAAACCAACCATTAAGCCAATGGCAGTGTGATATGTAGCTAAGGGGAGATATATCTATATACATATTTAACCAGGCTGAAAGGATCACGTCACTGGTCTGACAGTCATTAATCCGACGGTCATTAGTCCTACAGTCATTAGTCCGACTCTCAATAGTACGACAATCACTAGTCCGACGCTCAATAGTCCGACGGTCATTAGTCCTACAGTCATTAGTCCGACGCTCAATAGTCCGACAGTCATTAGTACGACAGTCATTGGTACGACAGTACTCCAGCACAAACAAAAAACAAAAACAAAAACGAAACAAAAAAAAAAGAAATAGATAACATAAAAAAGCGTCTTTGCATAGTAAGTCAAGTAAAGAGGTATTACCCGTGAATTTATTTCATTCATCATACTAATTTTTGCAAATGCATTAAATCTTCTCGAAAACTGTTTTTAAAAAAGGTGTTGTCAGAAAATGATTATGGACATAGTTCAGTGAAACCTTTTCTCCATACCCGGCACCTGAACAGGTTTTCAGAGGCTTTGGCTACAGAGCTGCCGGGCGCGTCCCCAGGTGGTGGATAGGGGAATGCCCTGTCTTTGCGGGGTAGTCAGGTCATAATACGGAAAGCCTGACCGCGAACCATTGTAGCCAAACTGTGTGGAGAAACGCCACGCTCCANGCAAGCAACGTAAAAAATGTGAGTGAACTAAGAATCTAGCCCGTTTTACCCGTCTCAACTGTAGTGAATAACAATTGCTTATTTTCGTTAGTCCCGTAGATAGTAGTTAACTATGGGGAAAAGTCGTAGGTTTTCAAAAATCGTTTTTTGAAAACCTACGACTTTTCCCCATAGTTAACTACTATGGCCATATACCCGTGAATTTATTTCATTCATCATACTAATTTTTGCAAGTGCATTAAATCTTCTCGAAAACTGTTTTAAAAAGGTGTTGTCAGAAAATGATTATGGACATAGTTCAGTGAAACCTTTTCTCCATATCTTATAGAAAAAACCCTTACTACAAGAACATAATGCATAAAAGCCGATGAACAATAAAAAAAAATAGATAATTTGTAATAAAAAAAGAATTTGGCACAACTCTGCCCCCAATAGCTCGGAAACAGACATTATTGACATTACTGAAAACATACTTCAAGAAGAATCCAAAAACACGACAACCCCGTTAAACATGTTAAAATACAATGAAAAATATAAACCTTTTTAGCTATTGTGCAAATACAAGGCTTTGGTCCCTTATAGCTCCGAAATGGTAAGAGCTACACTGTACGCCAAAGTCGTCTTCCCTACTTCAAAAAACTTGCTTCAAGAGGAATCCAAAGACGAAAACTCGTTGAAATCCGGTGAAAAATATAAAAAGGTGCTTCGAAAAAACAAGGTTTTGGCCCCCTTCTAGCTCTAAATTTGTTATAGGTATAAAAAAAATTCTGACTGACGCCGTCGACGAAACCTATGCCATACCATAATACGATTGCAAAATTTTGAGGTCGTATAAAAAGATCAAGTAATGACAAGCTTCCCATTTGGGACAGGTTACAAGCATTATGCGAAATGGCAAGATCAGCACACTCGATGCAAACTGTCACGGGGAAAAGAAATCAAAACTTGTCAAAGACACATAGCAAAAACCAAACAAAACGCATCTAATCTATTCAGAGGTCAACGCAATAAGCAAGCAAAATAAACACACCAAACAGGGACATTTCTGGTAAAGACTTGCGATAATCCGAAAACAAGGTACATGAAAGATAATCTTTTGAAAATCGTTAAGGAATTGCGCTATTAGACAAATCATCTTGCCTTGCAAAACGAGAATATTCAAATATACAAAGTGGTAACTGGGATTGTGAGGCTTATTTTATGGTAGTTGGGGTGACAATTGTGTAAGTGAGCTTCTTCAATATTGAACTCTGCTTCACTTCCCTTAGATAATGGATTTTGCATTCTGCTGACTGCATTTCTGTATATATACTTCGGCTCAAAATTTTGCATGACAATGTAAAAATATCGTACGCTTCTAAATTCGGTATTTGCTTATTAACAAATCATATACTTTTGAGGAAAAACAACTTTTTCGAAATCTCTATTATGTTTAAATGGGAAATATTTACCACGCACAATTGTCACGGAGACATGGGTAGTGTCACCTTTTACCTGTCGACAAATGTATCTGCTTTCAGTTATGTATGGTCATTCTTGATCTACATGCAAAACTTAAGAGAAATTAATGTTCAAATAAAGCAGTTATTGTAAAATTTCCATTATCAAAGGGAAGTGAACAGACTTTAGATCGTGTGTTATAATGCTACTTGTAACTATGCTCATTTGTTCATGAGTTGCTAACAACTGTACATATACGACTCATGAGTTGCTCGCGACTGAACACATACGACTCATGAGTTGCTCACGACTTGATCACGGCTATGCTCACGTGTTCATTTCACCATTTTTGTATTGGTGATGATGATGGGTGATAAAGTGTTGAAAGTAGTAGTGGGTGGTCAATTTGGTATTGCACTTCATCCTTCTGGGGCATGGTGATCGCTAACTATATCGTTTTTTATTTAATCGGAACAAAATCAAATTTAAAACCCATTTCAGTCTTTCGTCTTCAGTTCTGGTTGTGCTGTCACAAGAATGTCAATTCTCTTTAATTCTAAGTATGCAGGTACATTCATCTCCTGGACATCTTTTCCAGTTCTTGTTTTCTGTCTTCAAAAACTGATACATAATCTTCAGTTCTGCTTATTCACGAGATTTAATATTAAGGGTTTCACCTGACTTTTTAGGACAAAATGTCAATTTCCATTCGAAAAAAAACAACACTTACTTCCTCAAACAGTGACTTGGGTGTTTTGATGATGATGTAGATATCCTCTCCTGAATGATATGTTCATATGACAGACTCTCTTTTCCCACTCTTTCAGTCAATTTGTCCAATTGTATGTATCTGCATCATTAAATAGGATTCTCCACCGGGGTAAAGATAAGCTAACACCCATTTTTCCAAAGCCCAGATCTATTCTCTTTGTTCCAATCTACATATATTTTTCCTCCTTGCAGCATCTACAAGGGCGCTTGAGAACCTGTATTCGGCTTACTTGGATGTCTAACCCGAGATGAGGCGGTTAAATTAAATTTCTTCATGGCTTTCTGGACTATATCAGTCTTATTCTTGCTTGTTGCTACTAAAAGAGGCTTCCTGTACTCTTTTATAGTCCACTTACATTATCCCGAGGTCTCTGATTGGTGTTATTTTTTTTTAAAAAGAAAGGATTTTATTGGTCAGTTTTCCAGCATTCTAATCCATCCAAATGAAGGTTTCTGATTGGTTTAATTTCTTGCATTCTGATTGGTCCATATTATGTTACACCCCCAATCCGCTGAGTTTATTAAAATATATTCGTCTTAATATTGCAATAATAATAACTCAAAAATATTCCTTTATAGAACTGTCTTTAAAACTATCTTTATAGTTGTAACTTAGATTAGCTCATTAAGACTATTTTAGACTATGTTGACCTCATTTACGCCCAACAACTGAAAACTTGATAAAGCTAACAATGATTCTTAATTCTGCCCATTTCTCGATCTAAATATCATCGTTGACTCTGGAAAAATTAAAACTAAAATTTATGATGAAAGGGGTTCTAGTGCTGCTGATGAGGAATAAATTTCCGAAATGGCCATACAGCTCATTAAAATTAATGCAGTTGGAGTTGACATATGTGTTATTGTCTCATGTTCATTTACTCCATATCCTTTCGTAAAATATGACTTTGATTTCACCATTTCTAACTTCCCTTTTCTTGATGGCGACGTTCCTGTAGCTCCAGCATACGGGGTGTATATATGTCAACTGGTACGATTGGCACGCGTCTGTTCTACCCTTGACGATCTTAATGAACGTAACCTTACTATCACATCCAAACTTTTACAACAGGGTTACCGATTTCATAAATTGATAAACACATTTAAGAAGTTTTATAGAAGATATGAACATTTGATATCTAAATATAATGCGACTCGCAAACAGCTTATTACTAAGGATATTTCTCACCCTCGTTTTTACGGAAATGATGTTCAAAAATGCTAAAAACTGATAAAAAAATCCAGAAAAACTGGGACGTTACTTACATTCTTTACGTAAAAGGGGATATTGACCGGATATTCTTCATGATTCAGTTAAACTGGCTTTGGGATACAATGACCCGAAGATTTTACAATTATACTGGCCTCTCACTGATACTGCCGATGTCTACTGAAATCCATGACGATTCTTTACCAAACCCTTCGGGAAGTTTTGAATTTGATTAATATTCCGAAGTGCGACAGTGTTTTACCAACAGACTAGGCTCCTTGAGCTAGCCGACAGTTTAGCGGCGAGCACTCCCTGACCCATCTTTCTAAATTACGTTTTGTCTTATTCTTTCCTTTTCAAATTTGTGGTCTTGGAGTCAGTGGTCTACCTTTGGGTTTTATTTGTATGTGTATTATACTATAGGGAAACGGGATAGAGAAAGGGGAGGTTTGTGTACCCATAAACCGGTTTAATCCTACCGCTAGCTGTCGCTAGTGCCGGTACCAAGTCCGGCTATCCCGAGTTCCTATCGTTGTTTATGTTTGTCATTTGTCATTTAATTGTTTTTCGTGTGCAGTTCCCTGGTGGATTGTGGCATGTGATTGTAATGTTCGGCCATTGTAAGTGTTTCCTGTTATCTTTGCTTCTTTAATTATTATAATATCATTCATGGGTTGCTTAAAACCAAGCTCAAGCGTCCATCAGCTGCTGACGAGTAATAGTATACACCTATTTACTGACTCTGAAGACAATAGCAAGTTTATGGTTTCCCGATACACACATATTTCCCAACGCGAAGCCGGATCGTATGAACTTTCACGCATGCTGAATCAGTATTAATCTGTTAGTGCTAAAATAGCGAATTGTGATTTATTGTAATGTAGAATATTAAATGGGCACAATGCTTTAATCATTTATGGAGGATTTAATTTAATGCTTTATTTATTTATGGAGGATTTAATTTAATGCTTTATTTATTTATGGAGGATTGCTAACAGCCCGAAGGCCACGAGTAGCTCTCCTCAACAGAAGTAGCAAGACATATATACAATACAAGATACATGTACATACAAGACAAGAACATTTAAGACATACATACAATATATGTCGAGGGAAACCATAACTTGCTATTTGTTCGAATAGCCAGTAAATAAGTGTTTTATTGTACTGAAATGGAACACCAAAGGTATCAATGTGACGTCATTTGTAAATAGTTCATCGTCCTATTTAATGACCTGTAAATAGTTCACCGTCCTTTTTAATGACCAGTAAATAGGTCACTGTCCTATTTAATGACCAGTGAATAGTTTATCACCAGTCAATAGTCATTGAAACTAGTTAATCTATCCAACAAACAATTTAAATAAAAATACATACAGAGATTATAAGAATCTTACACGGGTGGGTGTTCGAGACAAGGAAATCTAAGACACCCAAGGGCAAGATTAAGGATGTCTCTGACAAGGCTTAACCGAGTCAGAGACTGCCTAATCTTGCCCGCGGGTGTCGGAAAAAATTTCTTTGTCTTGCACAGCAACCCGTGTTTGATTCTTTTTCTCACCCTACCAACACGAATGACTTGTTGACATTGGACATAACGTCATTCGTGACCAGGTGTAATAACGCGATACTGTTACATTCAAATAATTCAAGTCATAACACATTACAGAATCATTTTCTAGCCTTGTCCTCCCAGTTTTGTTTATTGTATTTTTACGCTGAAATTTCTCATATATGTAAGAAAATCTGAAGTTCACCTTCATGTAGTCTGGGATCCTGACTCAATATTCTCGTTACCGTAAGCGGCTTCCGGTTCGAATATAGAGTCAGGTCACCAGCATTGAATCCGATTCAAATTTGAATCGGATTTCAACATTCCGAATGTCTCTAAATTAACGTAGGATCTGACGTCATGTATTGTTATTCCGAAATATAGGTACGTGACGTTATATCCGGTTTTAATGTAAACAAACAAAGCTGATTGAGATGAACTTGCTTTTAAAATGGATTTCTGTGCTACTTATGGCAATAACTTAGAAAAAACGATTAATCAATTCAATAGCTGGACAAGAAAAGCAGTCGGCTGTTTTATTTAAATTATATACAGTCTACCTTGATGCAGTTGAAAGAAACGCGCGAAATGCAAGTTCAATTTTTTGTAATCAAGATGGCGATTTATACAGCCAATCAAATTAAGGAAGGGATTGCTGATGACCTGGGGTTATATTTGAAGTAAAGCGTGCGTAAAGGAAAATATTTTCCCAGGGTACCAGGTTACGTTACGAAGATTGCCACATGTGGGACAGAGAATATGAAGATTTTATGGTAAGATATCCGTTCAGCCAAACCTTAAAACTAGTATGTTTTTTCTTCAAAAAGGTATATTCTCAGCTATATCTACAATTTAGAACTACCTCTGATTCTATTACTGAAAAGGGGTTCTGCTCAAAAAGGGGGGGGGGGTCGACGTAGAAGTTGAAGCAAATAAATATAGTACAACGGCAACTTTGAGCGCATAAATAGTAGAATCTTAGACAAGCTAGGTTACATGCCCTCTTTTTGGATAAGTGGGGTCGATAAGCGGTGGCTTGTTGGTGAGGGTGGAGGGGGGGTCCTAATATCCCATATTCCGATAAGTCCGGACTAAAATATCATTTTGAAAATTGAAGATATCCCAATAATTATTAAAATATCCCATATCCCATAGTCAAAATATCCCTTATCCCTATAATTTTGATCTCCAATATCTCATATCCCACTATTAAAAGTCGTAAATATCCCGTATCCCAATAGGGCCTATACCATCAGCAAGCCTAATAAATGCTTTAATAAGTCCGTTTGCGAGTCCGTCAAGATCAACAAAATTTTGGAGTTAAAAAACAAGTGTCTGCGCGCAAACTTTTACTGGAGTTACTGTATGTCTGTTGAACTTGTGTGTTTAAAAATTTTATGAAAGGATACGGAGTAAATGAACACGAGATTATAACACATATATCATCTCTAACAGCAACTTTAAATATTTTGATGAGCTGTATGGCCATTTCGAAAATTAATTTTTCTTCAGCAGCACTAGAACCCAAACATAGGAAATCCAGAAAAAGTTTCAAATGCATAAAACCAAAACGAGGTTAAATAACACTAACAGTGTTGAAATAAATAAAATTTCAAAATGTTTCAAAGTTCTTGTTATGCACAAATGTAGAAACTTTATTTCATACTGGAAAGATTTTTTTTTCTCCATAGTTTCTATATTAAAGATTATTCATTATTTTACAGTAAAGATTATCCTACGGTGGTACATTTAGGACACACACAATTCTATTTTTTCATTATATTATGTCGAGCGCTCGACTTATTATCTCAAGCGCTCGACTTATCTCGAGCTCTCGACTTATTAAGTCGAGCGCTCGACTTATGATCCCGAGCGCTCGACTTATTATGTCAAGCACTCGACTTTTTATGTCGAGCACTCGACTAATTATGTATAAGACATATCATCCTTAAATAAATTAAATAATGAAAATAACAAAACAGATATATAATAAACCAGGTCATAGGGCCGTCGTGAACTTGATATGAGGTACGTTGAAGGCCTCGTGTTGACTTCAAGAGTAAAAACAACAAAAATCGTTGTTTTATTGCTTTATTTTTTCTCAATTTTGTCTCATGTCCATTTACTCCGAATTCCTTTACTTGTCCATGCATAATAAAGTTGCATGTATGAAAATATCCCAAAGACTTCATGGTAAAATGAGTATATAGTATTTAATGGGTTCATTCACATTTACTCCATACTCCTATTTTGTACATTCGATAAGAAAAACCTTAAACACTAACTCTTGTGAACCGCCAGCGGGGAACATTGGACCATATGGAGAAATCACATACAAGTATTTG
>MJUU01031630.1:345574-367072 GCA_002080025.1 Modiolus philippinarum | reverse complement strand
TCATATCTTCCCATATAATATTCCATTTGGACCTGAGACTTGTGGAATGATTTTATTGAATCAAAATTTATGCTCAGGCTTTAACATTTATACAATCAACTTTTATGCTCAGGCCAGTATATTAATGCAATCAACTTGTATACTCAGACTTTAACATTTAACTGTAGAGTCGTATTGAAACAACAGTAATTGATAATTTACGACTTCTTTTTACGACCTCTCCTCTTCAAACGTATAAAGAAATCGATCAAATCCTTAAAAATTCAAGACAGACACACACCATTTCCTCAATAATAAAGACATAATAATATTCTTCCGCTGTTGTAAATTTAATAAAATTATTCATTGAAGTCCAGGAAGTGTAATAATCCGTAAAGGACAGCTATTGGAATTGTTGTTCAGCTGTAAATCCGTGATAAAAATTCATGTTTAAGGTTTCATGGAACAATCGTTAGCTCCTTCTTCTTTATTTACATGGTTTTACGACGTTCTACAGACACAAATAAAACAGTACCGGAAACGAGGTCACGTGTGTCTAAACATAAGCAGACAGTTCCAAAAGTACTTTAAAATTTTGTAAGAATACTAGTCTTTCATGTAACCCGAGACGAAGTCGGGTGACATGTTGTTTTTCTTGGTGTCTTCTGATAATTGTTGTTTTCTTCTTCCTTTAACTTTTTTTACGAGTGATTATTTTGAAATGGCTGAACGAAACGATTTCAAACTCTGCACACAATAACACCACCATCTAAATTTATATGCCTTACGTTTACTTTTTATAAAGACTGCCATTTTCAAGATGGTTTGAAAATTTAGGATCCAATATCTCAAGAACTAGTTTACAGAATCTGTTCATATCACCATCATGGTCGACATCACCATCTTGTGGACCGCTATTGGATATCTGTTTCCCAGATGACAACAGATCTTTCCCTTTAAAGAACAGGTTGTTTTGTGGTGACATCAGCTATTGCTCTCAATTGCAAATCTTGTTGTCTTTTTAGTAATATTTTCATTATCGAAAATGGTACATATTTAAATTTATGATTTGAAGGGTGGAAAAGTCTAAAATGTTTTAATAGCTTAATTTGAAGACTTAAAGAGGATCAATTAATTTTAGTTACTATCTCAATTCCTTCCTGATAAATAAAAAAACAAAGCCAAAGCAAAAAAGCGGAATGGCGAATCCGCAAACATATTTTTCAAAAATGTCCCTAAAATATATTGCACTGGAGGAAACACTTTCGATGACTTTAGAATAAGCGAAATTGAAGCAGAAATGGACATGAACACAGTAAAACTAATATGCTAGCAGTGTAAACCTTCACACTAAACACTGTTGCTTCAAATTAGTAAAGTCTTAAAGTACAGAAATATGATCTCCTCTACGCAATGTACCCGCCACATGGTCAATAAAAGTTTTGTAAGTACGCAATATGTTTTTTGACAACTGGAAGGAGACTGATCTTTAGCTTTTTTTATTTCCGTTATTTTTACTTAAAACATCTAATTCGTGGAATACAGTGTAAATTAAAAAAAAAAAACTGAACATAATTGCGACCGTAACAAACTATTAAATAATTCAAGTACGTTTTTTTTCTCCCCTGACAACTTAAAATTTCGTCACGACTCTGAGTTTATAATTCCTGTATATATGATATCTGTGGATTATCGTGTTTGACGTCATCCATATCTATATGAAAAAGAAAGGAAATTGGGTAAATTTCAAGGAGACAACATCCCATATCCAGGTTAAAACGACCCAAATGATCTTTTAAATTATTGCAATAATGCACAATATCTATCGTTGATCTGCTCCATCCTTGGCACCCGTCAAACTACCAGTGAAAAGTCCAGTTTTGTCACAGTCGGCGTTTGTTAGTCCGGTAATAAACTCTGGATCTACCCAAAGATATTTATTCTCATCTGTGAAATAGAAATATAATTAATGGTCTGTGAAATCCTTTCTCAAATAAAAAAAAAATAATAATAAATGTACCTTCCTCATCTAGTGCATACTGCCATTTGATATAACAAAATACCGAAGTAACTGTTTATTTCATTATGCATGTGGTCATTACGACAATTATGCATGCGGTCATTTCGACAATTATGCATGTGGTCATTTCGACAATTAAGTTGCGTCTTTCAAATGCAGATCGAATTAAACATATTATCACCGTTATTTTGTATTTTTTGTAGTTTTTTATTTGAACTTTACAACACTGAGAAAAATCCGTGACTTACCAAGGCTTCGATATGAAAAGTTAGTATGGAAAACAAAAGTAACCTCATAATTTTGTAAAATTTATAAATACATCGTGAATGAATAACAAAAACGAATAACTCTATGAAAAAACTAAATCACAGTCATAAACAATTTAAATCGTGAAAAATATTGGATGATATTTTTCAGGTCAAAATGGAAAATGTGGAAATTTTCAATCTTGCACTAGCAGTCAAGTGAATTATGGAAATGCAACATGCGAAAATTTCAATAAGTATCATATGACGACATATTTAGTGTCTCTTTCAATTGAAAGCTCTTTGAAACACATTAAATGGTTTGATAGGGAGAAGTCATAAATAGCCAAGTGACAGTAATTAAGGCATTTGATATGGCATGTGTAATTGTTAAATTTTCTGATAACAAAGCAAGTTTTACCATTATAGTATTTTGCCAATTTATTATTGAAATACTTTGAAAGCGGGAAACGGAATATAGTCATTATATTTCAGTGTATCAATTGCAACCCAGATTAATTTTACATCATAAATGACAGAAATTGCAAAATGCACCCATCAAACAATAAATAAAAAATTTAAAAAATAATAATTCAGACTAAAACTGTAATTTTCATGACTTCGGGATTGATCATATCTCACTGTAATCGACAGTAGGTAATATTGACACGTGCAAAAGATGGCATATTCATATTTTTTCTGATTATATTATTTTTAAATAGTCATCAAATAAATTTTCGGTGCTTTGTACAAAAACAGTAAATTTCATACCATCATTCTATTGATGTGATATTAATGTGGACGTTATAATCTGTACGTTCACGAACTTAAATTCAATGATCTTGCCACTACTATACCCGTAGCGATTTTTCTAAAGATTGCATGGGGTGTTGTAAAGGTCATCATCATTTTATTTTATGAAAGAAGGTTACTTGCTATTCAAACAGTTAAATTCGTTTAGCTTCGGGATAAGAAAAACAAATTTGCAAAACAAAAAAGGATTGAGGTGTCGGTATTTGTTATCATATGAAAGTTCTCAACAATTTCAAAAATTTCAAAAATAGACACCAAGTTTTTTTTAATGCCTTGTATCAACAGAAATTAATGTTCTAATTGATATAAATGATCAGTCTCAACGGTACAGATACATGTACTTCAATTGCTTCTATGGGTCGACTCACCAGTAGACTTTTCCCAGGGGTACAACAACGTTGAATCACATTTTAACGTCGTTTCAACGTTGAAAAATAGGTTGAAAATGAAAATTGAAATGTTGAATCAACGACGTTGAATCGACGTTAAAATGTAGAACAGCACTGATATTCACTTAAAATCTGGTTGAAAAATGCCGAAATATAAGTTGAAATTAGGTTGAAATATAGTCAAACGCATGCTATTATGAACGCTGTAATGAATGCATGAATTTTTTACCTTTACTGACTGTTAAATGACTTGCAGAAGTTTAATATTTTGTATTCTGTTCAAAAACTAAACAGTGCTTACAAATAATAAGCTACAGCACATAAATAGTGAACTATCAGTGATAAGTAAATGCATTAAAAGGTATATTGGCTAAAACAAGCTTTAATCATTGTAAACACACATGCTGCTGTTGAGTGTTAAATAAGGAAATGTATTTTATATATTTTTAAAACTTTATCACCTCGTTCTCTTTCATAACGAACAATGCAATTATTTATTTATATGATGTATGTTATAATCCCCTTTAAAAATTATAATACAAGTTAGTCCCATTTTTATTTTAATTATTATTATTAAAAAAAAACAAAAAATAATAATAAAAAACTTTTTAATCGAAGCCATTGTAAAACCATCATAAAACTGTTTGCCTTTTAAAATCAACACTGTCCCAAAAGTTGCTTAGTCAGGGATTTCTGCAGCCTTTGTTGCTTTCATCGCTTCAGAAATTTTATGGCTGTCACCATGACATCATTGACAGATATGACGTGTCTGTGTCCCAAATGAAAACGTACATTTTCAGCTAGATTTCACGTCTTCACGGATTTGCTAAACCGATTTTGACTCAACCCTGGATTGACTCACTGATAGTGTGACGGATGCCGCTAGCGCAGCAGGACATGCTTACCCTTCCGGAGCACCTGATGTCACTCCCGGTTTTCATGGGAGTTCACACTATGAGTGCCTTAGATTTTGGTGTCGTCTTTTTATTTCCGTACATTGTACCTGTCTCACGTCCTTGTTTTGTCTTTGTTTTTCTCTATTGCCGTTTTTGCCATGTCTTTGGATTTCGATTTGTGTGGTCTTCACTTCCCTTGTTCCTTCCGTATTATACTGCCGTTGTTTCTCTACAAGACTATTTGCTTTAAAATTGAAAAAAAGAGGATATAACCTCCACTTTAGACTCAGGATTTTTAGCCTTATTTGGGGCGTACTTTTGACTTATACACTTGAGGCAGTGGACATTCCGGGCATTTTGAACTTGCAAAAGACTATTTGCTCCAAATTGTTTACTCTGGACCCAATGGGGTAGGTTTAATGGCTATATACTTAGTAAAACTGACAGATACTCAACATTGTGTGTCTGTTGTTACATGTACTATTATTATTTACTTCATTAATGAACTTATGAATGAAAATTGCAAGATGAGAACAAATAAAAATGATTTATTTCTTGGTATATCAATAAGAATTTCCTATACATGCAATTTAAACCAAGAATACCTACAAAATACATTTTTTATCTACTTAATATTATGAGTTATGTTTTAAAATGCTTTGTATGTTTATACGGATGATGCGATTTATCGATTACTAAATAGATACAAGATGCTAGTATGTCTATGATATATATGTTGAATGTCGGTGATCTTTTGATTTAATAACTAATTTCAATTTACATCAATGTTAAGTGCAATTGCGTCAAGGATATTTTGAACCAGAGTCAATTTTTTTAACGAGTTACACGAGATTGTAATATGTGGTTGATTTTTTTTAATTATTGTAATTTCAAACACCCCTGCATTGTCTTTTCATATTTCATATTCTGATTTAAGAATTTTATAGAACAAAATATATATGATCCTATTTAATGCTCCCGCTATAAATATAATAAAATAAATCATTATAAAAATAAGGATTCTCTTTCGTTACATGGAATTTTTCTTTGGCAGACTGACAGCTGTCACGCACGGAGCATGCTATGTTGACCCTTTCGGAGCACTTAGTGATACCACTTGTTTTTCTTAAGTTTCACAACGCTATTGCTTTCTTGTTCATTATGTTTCTTTGTTGTTTAAAGTGTGTCCGTCTGCATTACGTCCATATTGCGGTGTGTTTTTTTCTTTAATTTTCAATGTTTCCTTTTAGATCCCGGGCACTTAGTTTGGGTATCACTTAGAATTGCTGACTTGATATATATTGTATTGATTTGTGGAGACTTTTTATTTCACCCTTTTCTGAAGTTATTAGTTTACTTTTATATCCAACGAGAAGAAATCCATGTCACATTATCATTTTTACTCTCTAGACAAATATCATGTGGAACAATTTTGCATGTCATTACAGCATAAGAATTGAAAAAAAAAATCAAAAGGAAATTGAGTAACACAATTACAAACCATACTGGAATACCATTTGATAGACAGTTTCCACAGAAAACATTATTATAAACGATGGTTTTGGCACATTTCAATGAATTTTCACATCGAAACTCTAGTGTTGAATCGTAATTTCAAACCTCACTTGGTACCGTTGACCACTTAAGCAGTCGCATTCATGACTATTGTTTTTTTCTCCAATATATACTGTAATGTATTGCAGAATATTTGGTTTCTTTTATGTTTACTAAAAAGAAGATTGATATGAAGAGGTAAAATGTCAAGGACATGTAAAATACCATCTCGAGGTTAAAACGACCTAAAACAAAGTATATAGAGGTCACCGTCTTTCACACAGCGAGGAACATCACGCCATACAGCAACCTATAAATGGTCCATAAAAAGTAGAATAAATAAATCAATGGAAAAAAAACCAAATTCAATAACCCGAAAATCAAGAAAGAAATTTTATAAGAAGACAAGGAAAAGCCAATGATTTCTTCTGGAATCAACATTCATTTGAGAAATATTGCATCAAGAAGGATTGTACATATATACCTGATAAGTATTATCTACTTGTTTGGACGAGGTGGCTTAATGTTGGACCTAGTTACATGTAATAAAATACTTAATTTATTAAAAATTGTATTACTGCTGATATATAGCGATATCCCTTCAATGTTGATCACACCATTATATTTGGATGGCTATAAACTAAAACATGTAAAATGCCAAAACGATACAAATAACAAATAAAATCTAAAGCCAAAAAGCGCCAAATTCAGCAAAGGACAGAACTTTAAACCAGTAAAATACCCTTACTTTTAAACAGTTCGAAAATTAAGATCTTATTGCAAGTTATCGAATAAAATCGGTTTTAAGTGTAAGCACCGAGGTACTGACTTACTAGGTTAGAGAATAACTTCGGGGACTAAAGCTAAGGTCCGCCAGCAAAGGTCTGCTCGTAATATTACTTTAACAATTAATTTCGTATCTGTGCATTTGATACTTTCACTGTTTATGAGGTTGGCCATTTCGACAAATTATGTGTCTTCAATACAGATTAAGTCAAAATTTTGCACTATACATATATTGTTTGTTTGCTTTTTTATTTTTTTTTATTATTTACAATGTATGACGTAACGAGTTATTCTCAATCTCGATCGTTTTTACAAACGATTCGTGTAGAAATTTATTTGTCATCGCGATTAAATATTAACTGCACAAACCTTGTTCATTTAAGAATGCTAAAAAATGCACGGTATTTTTTTCCTATCCATGTTTATGTTGAACAACGTAGATCATCTATGTGTATAAGGTCCAAAGCATTTATTTGTGCTTGGTTTGCATCAGTAAGGAGAACCGACATAAATGTTGCTACAGTGCTACAGCTATAGTCCAACATTTAACACTGAAATCCTTTTTACCATTTAAAGATTTTGGCAGGTACCAGGTGGTTTCCCTTGCTTTCTAATACAATGCCCAACATGCATGGGGATTGCACGATCACATTTTATTATTTCAAAGACACAGATTTTGTGTGAGTAAAATAAGTGCTTAAAAGTTGAAATGAAAAGAAACAATTCTGACTGAAAGATCACCAGAAACTTGAAGTCAATTTATCGTTTCATATTTTTTGCTCACTATCTTAATCTTTTAATATTTTTCCACAACCACTTCTGATTGAACATTTTTAAAATATGCCTGTGCTTTCGAGTTTTCATTATCCCTTGTGTCGCTTCACGATTTTGATCTAAAGGTACTTTGTTCCAATCGACTGCTTTGAAATCTTTTCAGAAATTCCTACAACTTTTTTAGCCGCAGCCGACGCTTACCTTTAAATTATAATTTTTTTGTGTGTGTTTTTATTGTGTATGGCATTGACAAATATAGATTACACCACAAGATCCCATTCATTACCATATTTTATCCACTAGTAGTTATATTTTAAAATTTTAATTGTGAAGCTTGCTATCAAGAGTGAATAAATATGGCGATAATCGGGATATAGTGGTGTAATCTTTTCCCTTATGATAAATGATAAACACAGATAAATGTATTCCGGATAGATTTGGCCGGAAATAGCACGGGGCTTTATTCGACATACGTTGAATATGAAAATTTATCCAACGGGTCGAAAAGGTTTAGACTTGACGTAACATTAGGGAATAATAATCTTTGCAACAGAAGCAATAAGTTTATCACTTGTAGTTCCCAGATTTTGAGTTTATAGGTACTTCAGAGGCATGATTTGTCCCAATTGCAATCTGCAGAAAACAAATTTATAGTAATTTCGATATTTACTTAGCTTTTAATTTAACCTTCAATTTAGACCTTTATGTGTCATATGGCAGCATAACAACACTTCATTAATTCACTTCATTCTCGGATTATTACACAGCATTGAAAATATCCGGAAATAAATTGTCGTGTATCCAAATGATGCAAGGTTTTATAATATCGGTAATAGAATATTGCGTGATTACTTTATAAATAAGAAATACAAAACACCCAAATGCCATAAAAAACAGTAAATTTAGTAATGCTGTACACGTGTTTCAAGGAGTAACCTCTCATCAGCAGCATTAGAATCAAATAATATGGAAAGCCTTAATCCCAAAGTAGTCAAAAAGAAGTACTCATTACCAAAAATATCAAGTACCAAGTACCAGTACCAAGGACATCAACCGAGTGCTAAACACGGAATGAAGCCTCAGTATTTTATAAGTGGTTAGAATTTTGATAAAAACAGTAAATTTCTATAAAATGCGAGGTAAAATTTTCAAATCAGACATGTCTGACTATCGGGCTGGTAAATACCCTCGGAGACCTCTGGTCCACCAGGAGTGGCATCGGCCTAATGGTTCAAAATACAAAACATACCCAAGTTTCATCAAAAACAGTAAATTTAGTTATGCTGTACACGTGTTTCATGGAGTAGCCTCTCATCAGCAGCATTAGAATCAAATAATATGGAAAGCCATAATCCCAAAGTAGTCTAAAAAGAAGTACTTATAACCAAAATATCGAAATGAGAGGCCAAAACCAGTACCAAGGACATCTACCGAGTGCCATTCACGGAATGAAGCCTCAGTATTTTATAAGTGGTAAGAAATTTGATAAACAGTAAATTTCTATAAAACGCCAGATAAAATTTTCATGTCAGACAAGCCTGACTATCGGACTGGTGAATACCCTCGGTGACCTCTGGTCCACCAGCAGTGGCATCGGCCCAATGGTTCAAAATACAAAACATACCTAAGTACCATACAAAAAACAGTAAATTTAGTTATGCTGTACACGTGTTTCAAGGAGTAACCTCTCAACAGCAGCATTAGAATAAAATATTATGGAAAGCCATAATCCCAAAGTATTAAAAAAAAAGAAGAAATACTCATTACCAAAAATATCGAAATAGAAGGCCAAAACCAGTGCCAAGGACATCTACAGCAGTATTTTATAGGAATCGCTTCCTCTTCAGAGGAACAAACATTAAAGAGTTTTTTTCTCATTAAATTACGTAATGAACCTGTTTATTAATGAAAAGGAAATACCGGCAAACCAAACACATTATGTTCAGCCACAGGGACATGCTCCCGGCCTAGAAATAATTGCTTACTATCATATATGAATCTTGGAGAAAAATGCACAAGAGAATCCTATGCCTGCCTACCCGCTTGCTTTGTTTACAATTTTCCCGATAACATACCCAAATCCTATAATTCTGAATTTTACCTTGTCTTCCTGAATGATTTCTAAACAGCAAACGTAGTTTTTATCGTAGGAAAGCCTCACTTCATTCCTATATCTCCATTCGTTTACTCGTATTAAATATTTATTACATTTCATGGCACTTGAATGTGAAACTACCATGACCTTCACATTCTAAATTTAAGTCATCCTCCGAGATTCTCAGGGACTTTTCATTCAAAGGGTGATGAGATGCAAATTGTATCGAATTAGTCTTCCGTATTATCGCGCCTTTTTTAATTTTCGTCGACTGAATGACAAGTCCCGAGAATCCCGCGTGATAATGAAAATTTAGTAATGCCAAGTTAGTGTTTGCTAACAAATGCTTTTCTATGATAAAGATAACAGTACAAGTACCAAATCCGACGTCGCACCAGCAAAGAAGACCTTGCATGGTGCCTTTATTAAAATTGGAAGAATTCATTGGTTGCCATAGTCTTGGTTATTTCTTATAAAATCACACCTAATCCTCCGACTTAAGGACATATTTTTTTAACATTTAACCAACTACATTTTTCACCGTAATCGCGCTATCACACATTCGCTCAATTGTGATAATCAATTATTATGAAAATGTTTTGTTTGGAGCAATTTCCATCAGTAATTAAGTAACAACTACAAAAAACTTCAACAATCGAGTAATCAGAACCTCTGCAGGGTCTTAAAATTGTGTGAGCATATTTGTCATAAATAACAAATTACGTAACAGTATTTGTGAGGTTTAATCTGTGTACATTGACAACACCTCCCAAATCAGATGATTGCAATCTTTATAGTGCAATAACTTATTGTTCTCTGTGGAGAGGAAACCGTTTACCATGCTCTGTATGGCAATCAGGAAATCGTTACACTATTTTTCATCAATGTCCATTATCTTACGCAAATTATGTCATTCATCTCAAACCATTGAAGAAAATGATGAAACAAAATGTTATCAAAGCTTTTATAATCTGATCAGTAATATAATGTGTTTTTTGCGATAACCAAATACCGAATTTACAACTGAAGATTAAGAAATAAAAGGATATGAAGTAAATGTACATGGGACAAAATCCCTAAGTTAAGCAAATGGAACAACACTTTCATTGTTGTTCTTCATCTTGAAGACACCATGAGGCCTTCAACAAAGAACAAATACTCTTACCTCATAGTAAGTTCAAGGCGGCCCCTGGTACCGGTTTGAGCGGAATTCACTTTCTAATATTGAAGAGGCTATCCGCTTACAACAAAATACGAGTATTAGCTGTAGTAAAGCTTATTCCTTTTGCTAGGTTTTATTCTTCACAGCACCTTTGTATGAATTATTTACTAATAACGATGCCTTTAAAGGGATATCTGCCAAAATAAATAACTTTCAATTACAAAAACAGGATAACAGCAAACACCTTCAATGGCCAGGAACTACCATCACAATCCATAATTTACAAGCAAACTGCAACATAAAAACAATAATGAAAACAAGAGAGTTCATAAATTCCTTTGTGACGAACATAAAACATCACAAGCTGAAATAAATATTGTTTCAACACAAAAAAGCATTGGCCTCATGGTGACTTTTAGGTGAAGTAAGTGAGAACCGAACCGTCAGTCTGAAAAGAACAATCCAAGGACAATGACAACGTCGGAAAAACGAAGAAACGAAGACATAACATGAGCACGGCACAGAAAAGAAAATGAAGACACGCACATATACAAAAATGAACAACACGGACCCAATAAAAACCATGGGTGAGATCACCACCACCACATAAAAGCGTTTTTCCATTAGCTTTTTTCTTACCATGTATTTATAGGGATTTTGTCCAATGTACATTTACTCCATATCCAATTATTCGTCATTTATATTAGTGCCATTTTTTCGAAGGAATATTTCCTTACAAATAAAAAAATGCAAACTTAAGAAAGAGTTCATTCTTACAATGATATATTTTGATGCCATTGACATTGACGAAGTAATGCACCACACAGACAGACAAAGGTATTATGCGACTTTCAATATTCCAGGCGTAATTGATTAGTTCGGACGTGTTTAGCTAGAAGGGATTTCTTTAACAGGTCATTTACCCATGTCAGTGTATTTTTGACTGTTCTTGTGCGAAACTTCCGGACTTACAGTAGAGATACATGCAATGTGTTATTGACTCAGTTCCAGTCAAAATTAATAATCTAATATCATCATTAATAATCTACCAACATTATCAATAATCAACCAACATTTTTTAAATTTGTGCTGATTTTGATTTTATATATCTTAAGGCGACAGAAACATAATTCGATCCATATATGTGCACTTTTTCGTTCCCTCAGGAGAAAATTTATAAACAAATTTATTACGTCTATCTTCATAAACATTTGCTTGAATGAGCATGCACTTAATTTCAACTTATTTCCCCATTAACACTAATAATATATATGAAACATATTTCCTGTGACGACAAAACCGATGTAGGACTGGTTCACTTTCTGTTCTTATTTTTTATCAAGCAAGAAATTTTCAAAAGGGTCCTGCTTGCTACATGAGAGACAATTGTATTTTATGCTTACTTTTTTGCCACAGAGCATTTATATTTGCTCCATATTAATTGTGGCTGGGTATTGATGATGTTTTTTAAGTATAGTGTGATTTAGTGTCCTGAACTGCGAAATAATTACGACTGAAAGTTTACTAGAACCATTGAGTTTTTTATTTGTTTTTTCCCTACAAGACAAAGCTCATCACTATTTGAATTACCATATTTTACCGCATCCACAACAGACGATGTGACTATGCTTTCGATTTTGCATCACCCCTCATGTTGCTCTACTGGAAATATATCAGAAATGCTCGGATCTCTTCGAAGTTTGCCATTTTTCGGTTTGAATCAAAAAATTATTTTATCATGTTTTATTTCAAATCTCCTGTTTTGAAATCTTTTCTGAAATTGCTATCCCATTTTTACTTTTATGAAATCTTAATTTTCACCAGACATTTACTTTTGAATTGTATTTTGTGTAAGTTCACTGAAATTTACTTTTTAAAGTAACAAACAGTTATCTTCTTACATAAGTCGAATATTATAATTTAATGTGCACTGAAGGGAGTTTTGGAATGACCACCTGCAGAAACTAAATTTACAATAACTTCGGTATTTATAAAACATTCTATTTTGGCGTTTACTTTCTACTTGGCAACACAACAACACATGATTAATTTACTCAAATAGTTACTAATGATTGAAAATGTCCGGAAGTTAATTATCGAGTATCAATACGTTGTAGGGTTTTGTTTGACATGTATCAGTGTACATTATATTACGTAAGAAAAAAAGGAAACAGTGCAATAACAAACGTTAAACGTCTTAGATTCTTATTCTGTTGATAGCGTTATTTATTAATGAAAGGAAAACACTGGAGAGACAAATTTTATGGCCTCTGTAACCCTAGTTGGATTGCTTAAAGACCTTAAACTAAATGAAAACTTTAAATAGCAGTACACGTGTTTTAAAGAAGATTCACAGTACTAGCTGCGAATTGTCTAATTTGTCTTTATTTTTCTGTTGTTTCAAATTGTGCTATCTATAAAATGTCATGGAAACTTTGATCATTTGGGTTTTTTCTTGGGGAATGAATTTATGGGTCCTGTTATATTGTTTGCAAGTTCATAATTTCTTAATAAGGAAATAATTGATTAGATTCTCAAACAGAATCAGAAATAATGTTCAACAAATTAACATACTCCCTTATATCTGTCATAGACTTTATTACATTTATTCTGGAATCTCATTTTATAAAAAATATATTTAAGTATGTATTCCGGTACATAATGCGCGAGTTATATTAAAGTTTACATTTTTATATACAATTTGATATTTTTTAAAGCTATATATAATCACATTCATTCTGCTGCGCATTGCGCATTTAAATCCCTGTATTTGATTGGTTACAAGTACTTCCGATCATTTCTGTCACCGTGTAAAACTACACCAGCACGCGACACTTTGGCAACGAAAAAAGTAAACAAAGACGGCGGAGTCATCCAGACAAGGAAATAGAGCAGAATAAAAAAACACAACAGTCTGAAGTTAACATTTTATCATGTTTTATTTCAAATCTCCTGTTTTGAAATCTTTTCTGAAATTGCTATCCCATTTTTACTTTTATAAAATCTTAATTTTCACCAGACATTTACTTTTGAATTGTATTTTGTGTAAGGTCACTGAAATTTACTTTTTAAAGTAACAAACAGTTACCTTCTTATTATAATTTCATGTGCACTGAAGGGAGTTTTGGAATGACCACCTGCAGAAACTAAATTTACCATAACTTCGGTATTTATAAAACTTTCTATATTTAAAAAACTTTCTATATTTATAAAACTTTCTATTTTGGCGTTTACTTTCTACTTGGCAACACAACAACAATTGATTAATTTACTCAAATAGTTACTAATGATTAAAAATGTCCGGAAGTTAATTATCGAGTATCAATACGTTGTAGGGTTTTGTTTGACATGTACAAAATGTATCAGTGTACATTATATTATGTAATTACGTATTTAATAGAAAAATAGGACACAGTGAAATAACAAACGTTAAACGTCTTAGATTCTTATTCTGTTTATAGCGTTATTTATTAATGAAAGGAAAACACTGGAGAAACAAATTTTATGGCCTCCCTTAAGATAAGTCATTTTATATGGTCAAATGAACTAGGCCTACTAATGTTGTAGTTATATTTTGTTAATCTCGTAACCCTAGTTGGATAGATATTTCAAAGACCTTAAACTAAATGAAAACTTTAAATAGCAGTACACGTGTTTTAAAGAAGATTCACAGTACTAGTAACTCGAATAATTCAATCCCTCTCCGTATCCGATTCTCTCCTTCTTCGAGGGTTTGAACTGCCTAGTGCAAAAAACTCGTCAGACTGCTGTCCAGCTCAGACAGCCAATCAGATTATTTTGTCCACTGAGATTGCGCAGTAGCAAATACCGCTAGTTAAAATAAATACAAATGCATGATTATTTAAGAAGTGGAAAATTATTATTTAAAAAAATATAAAATGGGCTTAAATTTCAAAATAATTATTAAATAAAAAAAGTGATGAAAGGGTTTTAAAGCAAGAGTAAAAAGGTAGAAAGTAGTAAAATTTACAATAAATTTATAATGTTCAAACACGACACGACACGATCTGGTCAAATATTAATGTGTATTTGATAATAAATGATAATTGTAACATTTTGCACATTTACAGTCAAGACACGATATATTGTGCAATTGGAATGCAATTTTATTTTCCATACCAAAACTGCGATATATAAAAATAATTACACATAATATTGAATATTGAATTACGATCTTGTCAAAACTGAAATGGTATCATNTTATCTTGCATGCAGATGTCTCTAAGAAAGAAAACAAAATTAAACAAGAGTTTGTTCGTCACTGTGACCTACATTTCATGGTTCAATGATTGGTTAAAGTTAAGGTCGGAGCTTATATTTCGTGTACTATAAAAAAACAATAACACATTTCCAAGACATACACTCTACTTGACCTAATTTGGCGGCGAATTGATGCTTTGCATCAATTTTTAACTTTTTATTTATTGTTCTTTTAATCTGTCTTAGATGTGACCAGCACAAAAATGACATTAAACATGTGTTAATCCAATTATCATAGAGTGTCTGATATGTTTATTGCAGACCCGCTAACTAAGTTCAGACGATTTTATTCCCACAATTCATAGCAATAAACGACATCCGATTGACGCGTTTTGATAGTGTATGCATCCAGGCGTTAATGAAGCGATCGTAGTGAGTGGAATATAACGACTGGATTATCCGGGTTACAGTACTAGCTGCTAATTTCTTCTGGCGAATTGTCTAATTTGTCTTTATTTTTCTGTTGTTTCAAATTGTGCTATCTATACAATGTCATGGAAACTTTGATCATATGGGTTTTTTCTTGGGGAATGAATTTATGGGTCCTGTTATATAGTTTGCAAGTTCATAATTTCTTAATAAGGAAATAATTGATTAGATTCTCAAACAGAATCAGAAATAATGTTAAACAGATTAACATACTCACTTATATTTGTCATAGACTTTATTACATTTATTCTGGAATCTCATTTTATAAAAAATATATTTAAATATGTATTCCGGTACATAATGCGCGAGTTATATTAAAGTTTACATTTTTTATATATACAGTTTGATATTTTTTAAAGCTATATATAATCACATTCATTCTGCTGCGCATTTAAATCCCTGTATTTGATTGGTTACAAGTACTTCCGATCATTTCTGTCACCGTGTAAAACTACGCCAGCACGCGACACTTTGGCAACGAAAAAAGTAAACAAAGACGGCGGAGTCATCTAGACAAGGAAATAGTGCATCATCCACGATCTTCTATAAACACGTGCATCCATTTATTGAAATTGAATGCAATATTTTGTAGTTTTATTGTCGTGTAAAAGCGTGGACCCTAGCACATTTTTCACACGAAGCGCTAAAATGTGCTACGGTCCACTGTTTTACAGTCAATTAAACTACAAAGTATTGCATTCAATTTTTAATTGATTGAATCTTTTGAATTGCTTTATGACCAATCAATCAGTCATACACAACATTTGTAATGAAGTAATCACTATAAAAAGCTCAATTAATCATGTAATAAAACCCTTCTACGTGGTCTCATAAGTCATGTAAACAGATCCATCATAAATTACAAATTAGGTAACAGTTTAATCTGACAACAAATCTGTGTTCATTGACAACAATGCCCGCTCATATGATTGCAATCTTTTAAGTGCAATAATTCAATACTCTCTATGGAAGGGAAACCGTTTCTCATGCTCTGTATGGCAATCAGGAAATCGTTCTACAATTTGTCATCAATTTCCACGGCATTACATAACGCAAATTATGCCATTTCGATATTTTGTTATTTATTTCAATCCATGGAATGGCATGCAGAAAATCATTTTAGTAAGGCTTTTATATAAATCTGAAAGACTACTCAACTATATGGTATGCTTAAGATTCAATGAGCTTGTAACAAAATACGAGTACTAGCAATAGTATTTGCTCTTTTCCTGTACCAGTTTTGTTCTTAAAAAAAATTTCACGCTTATTTAGGACGTATGTTTAAATATTTGTTTTTAATCACACTAAAAAAATTGCCATAAATGTGCATTAGAGCAGAATAAAAAACACAACAGTCTGAAGTGAACATTGTTTGGACAAATGTTACTAGTATCTGAACCTTCTTCGCTGCCAGAGACATTGAAGAAGTAATGCACCGATTCAGAAAAAGCAACACGTTATAGGACTGTCAATTATCAAGGCGAATGTTAGTTGTCTCTTTGACTATGTCTCTTGACAAATCCGTCTGGTAATACTGTCATTACCCCCATTTATTGATTAGGACGTGTTTTCTATCGAGTACGGTAAACTTTGTCAACGTCATCCGTTACTGTTAGCCAATAGACTGCTGTTGTGAAAACTTTTGGGACTTACAGTTTAGATACATATGATGTAGAATTGACTTAGCTGATGTCAGATGTACATGTAATAAACTTCCAGAATACTGAAACTAGACTTGACTTGAAACTTTGCTGCTAGCCGTTTTGATTGTGTATGTCTGAACATGATAAAGATGATTGCACTCTTCCGTACTCAATGTTACCAGTTTAAATAATATTTAGTTTACGAAGAAATTTATAAACGTAAATTTGTTACGTCTGTCATCATTTATTTGCATAAGCATTTACTTAAATTCAACTAGGTCCTTGTTGTTATTAACAATCTAAAGGAACCATATTTCCTGTGAAGAGATACAAGAAACGGTTACACAAGTTAAAGAATGATGCACTTACTTTTATTGATATTGCACTGAGTATTTTAAGGTAATTGCCACATTTGAACGAAAGTAATGAGAAAGTGCTCTGAATTATTCGGACTTAATGAAAGGTTGATAATAAATAGGAAAAAAATAACAGGTTAATAAATTTGGCGGGAAAATCAATTTTCCATGTTTTTCACAATCTTTGTAAAGAAATTTGTAAGTTAAAAATCGAGTGAAGGCTTGAAGTTTTGTCTGAAATTCCTTAAAGGTACATGCTTTTATAATTTATTAAGTAGATGTAAAATATTTTACATGTTATGATATGGATAAGACGTAGGAGTCAACATATCTGACTAAATGACAAGAATCAACAGTGGCATCAATCAATCAAAAATTTTAAGGGACCTTAATAACTTCTTGAGATAGTTTTTTTTTTTTTTTTTTTGCGCAAATGTGAAAACCTTGAACTATTTTGTGGCTAAGCAACTTTTTTTTGAAAAAAAATCCAAATTATTCCATATTCCTAGTTATTTGTTTTCATTAGTATTTTGTTTCTAAAAAGTTAACAGCCAAGAATAAATAAGGTCACTCATACGAGTAGCATTTATATGCACTTTTGGAATTAAAATTTAATCTATAAACATTTGTAATGTTGGATTTTGTAATATTAATGTAATAATTTGAAGGCAACTAAAATAGTTGTAGGATTTTTCAATTACAATTATGCATTATTAATTACGATTTCTATACTGTTATTTTATCGCCACGAAGCGGCGTTTTGATGACTGTTATTTTTACTATTTTTTTTTTCAAGTTATTCGATGATAAGAAAAAATAATCTCTACAGTGGTTTTGGTCTTCATAATCCTTAAATCGTCTTAGATTTTATTCCTTTGATAAAACATTTTTTAGAGAAAAGGAAGTTAGGATTGATTGCCGCTTGAAAGGAGTGGATTGTCAGATACTTTTTTATGAGATATATAGCCGGGGACTTTATCATGCATTGAGGGAGACATTCTACAATTTGACAACAATGGTTAGCGACCATGCTTTCAGTAAAATGATCTTCCTTTGACAAGCTATTGTCCTTCCCACCTCAGGGCTCCCCTCTCCCTTGAGATCTGAAGACGGAGCACTGAAAGATATTTAAAATAAGAACAATAAAAAAAGTTTAGAAAATGTGTTAATAGCTCCTTCGTGAGAGGATCAGTCCAAAGCTCATTTTGCATTATTTTAGCCCACGTGGATTAATGGTTCTCTTTTGTTCCTAGAATATCTCTTTATTTTGATCTATTTTTATTTTGAAACCATTGTTATATAACTTAATACCGGTCACTGTGAATTTATTTTCTGCATATGCGCTTTTCGACAACTTATGTCTCTTGATATATTAAATGAAAAGACAAAGCTTTTGGGTTAATTTCCTGCCATTTCGTTATTCCATTGTCTAAGGACTTTTGAAAAACATCAGATATATTTGCTTTTCATACAGAAATGTGAAGAACTATCTTTAAGAATGTAAAAGTTGGAATTTACTTCTTATGCAATAGTTGTTTCAGACCTTTAAGAAAGTCAACAAGTCTAGTTATAAAGTTATAAAGTTACTGAGTGTCTTGAGGGGTGACTTTCATTTCTCATATTGCAGCTATCGGTGAGGGACCAGTGTTGGTTTTTGCTATTTTATGACACACACAGTAGAGTTATTTATTTATATTTATGGTAGCTTTGAATTTGAACATCAAGTTACTAATATTTGTATACATATGTCCCACATATCAGGATTCAAATGAGAACCGCAATACTAATGTTGGGTTTAATTCGATGAATGGAAATGTAGAGACACCCACCGTCTCAAATTGTATTTTGCATTGAAGTCTTTTGCATAGTTTCGAATCAATAGATATTTTTCCCTTTTAATTTCGAATTACATTTAATCAAAGTAGAAACACCTTTGTTACTAGTGCTGACAGTTACCGATTCCATTTACTGAATCAATTATTGACAACTTGAACAAAACAATGTTTATGCCACAAGCACAGTATCATTTAATAATATTTAATAATACTGAATAATTAAAAGACGCATTATAAAACTATCAGTATCCTGTTTTTCAAATTTCTTTCAATTCATTTCTTGCAAAACAGTCATTTTCTAAAATTAGCTTAATCACATTATTCCTTGAAATTGTTTCAGGTGGTAAAAGTACATTCATACTTTTACCTGAAAAAGATTTTTCTAGGAAAATCAGTTAAAAATATGGAATTTCAACTGGAAGCAGCCAATCACGAAGTTTCCTTAATTTGGAGCATATGTACAGCATAGCTGTTTTTTCAAACTTTAAACAAAAACTTAAAGTCGACACCACAGAAGTTTTTCGGTCGACATCACGATCTTGTGGATTGATATGGAATATCTGTTTCCCAGATGACAACAGATCTATCCGTCTACAACTATTTTTTTTCCTCTTTCGGATTTGACTTTACTACCGGAGTTGACATGTTCAACACGGCGGGTGTCTTACAAGAAACAGGAGATGCTTACTCTACCGGTACACCTGATCTCACCCATGGTTTTTATTTGGGTCCATATTTGCTCATCTGTATGCGTGTCTTTATTTTTCCTTTTTGTCCCGTACTCAAGTGGTGTCCTTGTTTCATCGTGTTTTCGATGTTGCCATTGTCCATGGATTGTTCGTTCTTTTGACTGACGGCTCGGTTCTCATTACTTTAAGCAACTTGAATATTTTTGTATTTTGAAAGTGTTGAAAGCGCCGAACCTTCAAACTTTAGAAATTAAACTAAATTAGTATTTCTAATGTCAAATTAGTTTGGAAATCAACGCTAAAACAAAACGAATGGTCAAATTACAACATAAATTATTCAAACAATTTATCTTATTTCATAGTCAATACTGTCATTTTTTTTCAAAGACAATTCAGTAATCTTAAATTACGATAACGAACAGATATATTGATGATATACAAGAAAAAATTAAATATTTTACTAAAGGATATGGAGTAAATGAATATGAGACCATAACACATATGCTCACTCCAACTGCAATAATTTAATAAGCTGTATGGCCATTTCGGAAATTAATTCCTCATCAGCAGCACTAGAACCGAAACAAAGGAAATCCATATAATTTCAAAAAATGTTAAAATATGTCTAACACAAAAAAAATGGTACGAACAAACATCATCCTTGCAAGATCAGGCAGTATCATCAGGTGCCTCGAAGTGATCTGCACATTACCTAGCACCCACCATATTGAAATAAAAAGTCCAATGGAAAGTCATATTTGATGTATGTCAACTTTCAAATAAACTCGAGATCCATAACAAAATGTCTATTCTTGCGTAAGTGGCATTTTTCCAGGTAAGATGGTAGGGTAAAGAAGAGCTCACGAGCACTTGTGTTAATTCGGAAAATGACCAATAAGAACTGCATTGCCTAAATCAACAACAGTATCCATGATAAAACATCACAAATGACTTGATTTCAGAAAGGGAAGTACATTGTACATTTGTATGTTAAAAAGAACGGGGATTTGCTTCTGCATGACAGCTGGGTTTCAGGGCATTTAAAATAATATTTTACGGATGAAATAGCTACTTACATCAAATCATTATAAAGATTGGTATATCTCTCACTCATGCTTCACTCGAGAAAATGCAAAATTTCTTACACTCATGAAAGATATCCCGATCATGTAAGAAGCTATTATGCTGATTTGTAAGATAGAAAGATAGAAGGTTATCTGGATATGGTAACATCTAAAAGTGTTCAGAATTAAACTTAGCAAAATTCGTAGAATATTTCGTTTCTGAACTGTGTAGGCTTGAATAAATATAATGGAGCAAAACAACCCTTGTGAGTAAGAATAAAATAAAAGGATATCAATCAAACCTAACAATAATCGCACTAAGCAGGTGTGTAAGGCACGTCATGTCTGCCATAATTACAGCTGAAGGAAATCTAACATATGTCAGTGTGTTTTAAAATGACACACAGGAATTTATTTGATCCAAATACAGATTTTTCACTGTAATTAAATGCTTCATCGTTGTAATTGATTAGACAAGAAAGGTTATC